>CAVNZG010001066.1:0-95507 GCA_963693315.1 Diogma glabrata
ACAGGATGGTCATTTTGTACGCTTATCTCATAAATGATAAAAAAAGAGATAAAATCAAAAATATTTAAAAATTGTCTTTGATTGATTGTTTTTTTTTTGCGATGAACTATTCCCAGAAATGTTCATTTGTGTGAATAACCGACAATATATATTTGCCTTGCTTTCACTATATAGTTAAATGTCAAATAATTTATCAGTTGTTTAGTAATAACTGTTTGACAACATCAAAATTTTAGATTTTTTTTGTAAATAAAAATTGAATTATTTTTACCAATTTTTTGATAAAATTAAATATTTGATAAATTTATTTGTGAAAAGTGAATCCAAATTTGATGATTCCTACAAAGTGCTTATTAAAATTTAATTATTTATAAATTGATTTGTGGAAATTAAAAGTGGATAAAAATTTAATTATTTTTACTTAGTTTTTATGAAAATGGAAGTTTTTGTAATGTCAAAATACAAAATTTATTTTAATGAAAATTAAAAATAATATGATTATTAGTTCTTTGGACGAAATAATATAAAATTGTTTTTAATCGTTGTAGTCCAAACGTTGTAGTTTGGACTACAACGATTAAAATTAAAAATGTTCTCTATTATTTCTAATTTTTTATTATTTATAGTTCTTATTACAAAAACATTTTAAAAACATAAAATTAGTGTTGTGTATATTTACATAAAAAGAGTGATTGGTATTTGGTATAAAATATTGGTATGTGTACACGCCTCTGGCTTGGCAGTGGACTGTATGATTTGTTTTTTGTTGGAAGATGAAGAAGCCAAAGGATGTGACATGGATCAGCTCACACAGCGGTTGAAATTGTTGACATTAATTAGATAAATTTGTTAATGCCTTACAAGGCTATTGATGATGACGATATGTATGTGTAAAGTATAATTGCTGATATAAGTGTCATAAATTTGTTAATGCCTTACAAGGCCATTGATGAATAGAATATGATTGTCAATATAACTGATATAGATTTGTTAGTTCCTTACAAAATTCTTGATGATGAAGATATAATATATAAATCCTGTTATATGGTGATACACATTTGGTAATGCCTTACAAGGCTACAGATGATGACGATATAAACTGGTACATATGAATGTTGATGTAAGTAATATAAATTTGTAAATGCCTTACAAGGCCATTGATGAATAGAATATGATTGTCAATATAACTGATGTACATTTGTTATTGCCTTACAAAATTCTTGATGATGACGATATGAAATATAAATACTGTTATATGATGATATGCATTTGGCAACGCCTTACAAGGCTACGGATGATGACGATATAATATATACAAATCCAAATTTTGATATATGGTAATATAAATCTGTTGCCATATGAAACTCTTGATGAAGGCTACTGATGATGGCGGTATAAAATTTGTGGCGGTAATTGATGCCACAAATCTGTGAATGCCTTACAAGGCGAATGATGACCAAACTGTGATTGCTGAAATAAATGATAAGTCTGTTAATGCGATATCAAACTCGATGACGGTGATGACGATATAAATGGATAAATACAAAAGTTGTTCTATGATGAAAATTTGTTAATGCCATACATGACTATTGGTAATTGATAATATAGTTGTTATAAATCTATAAATGCCTGACAAGGCGATTAATGAACAAAATATGACTGCTAATTGTCCATTAAAATATAATTCACTTCGCAGTTATCCAGGAATAAAAATATAATAATGCCTCACACGGCTATTTGATAATTGATAATATTGTTGCTATAAATCTATGAATGCCTGACAAGGCGATTAATGAACAAAATATGACTGCTAATTGTCCATTAAAATATAATTCACTTCGCAGTTATCCAGGAATAAAAATATAATAATGCCTCACACGGCTATTTGATCAGACACGCCCTGATGCCATAACTAGAAAAATGGCGGAATTCTACTAAATCCAAAAACTCAACACATTTTCTTTATTTTTATTTCACTTTAATGAACAAAAGTTTAACACAAACTTGATACACGATTAATCTATTAAATTTTAATGCCCGAACAAATAATTTATATAAAACTGCAACGAGCTTAAAGGCAAAAATTACTCTAAAAAGTCGAGTTTAAATTACAGAATATATTTTAAGATGATGTTGATAATACAAACATTATATCAAAAAGAAGAGAGATATATTAAAAACATGAAGACTTATATATCTAAAACTTAACAATCCGACAACCCAACAAAAAATATGTTCCACAATTTTATTATAAATTTTAGCAATATAGCACAAATTCTACTGATTGTAGCCAAAAATTGCTGTTTTCTTTAACAACGGGACATCATATTAATTGTCAAGCTGACGTCTTAAAATGTAAACAACTTATAATATTTAGCAATTATTCATTTAAATAATATTTTTTTATATATTTCTAGAATTATAAATGGCATCTTAAGATACTTCATCTCTCAAAAGGACATAATAGAAATAATTTTCTGATTGTAGAAGTTAAGTTAATCCTAACACCAGGTATTTGAACATTATATCTGTGCTAACTTTTATTTATTTCTTTTTAGAAACATTGAGATGATTAAAGTAATTCATCTTACAATGAAAGAAGTTCAGCAATATCTACTGATTGAAATTTAAAATTGGTTTATGTTTATGTTGATGTAATACAACATATAAACAACATCAAAAAAGTTAAGTTAATTTGAATACTAGTCATGTGAATATTACATTTTCTGATAATTTTTATTTATTTCTTTTTAGAATTTTGACGAGGTGTCAACATATACTCCCGCCGTTAAAGTCTTACTTTAACAGTATGTTTCTTCAGGAGGTTATCAAAATCACGATTTAAATTAATAATTTTAAAAATCAAAATTATAAAATTTAGCTGGTTTTGATTAATTTAATTTGACTAATTACTGGTTATACATTTCCAGTAAATCTATTGTGTAGTTCATTCTACGTGACTCTTATAAATAAAATATGAACGAAAAACATTTGTTTACTTTATATTTTTAATGATTGTGATGAGGACTATTAATAAGTCACAAGAAAAGATCTATTTCATCATAGTAAGTATTAGTAGGTAAGTATTCCGTTCGTGTGGTTAATCAAACAATTTTTGATAATTGAACGGTTTAATTGAGATGAACTTGACGGTTTGTGTGGACTAATCGATAGCTTGCTAAACCTTGGACATGTATTCAGGAGTGTATGATCAATACCTTTTGATACATGACTCATTTTAGATACGAACATGTTAAAATATCCCAGATGAAGATGAAGACTATTCTGGATATTGAAACGACCAAAGTCTGCAATAATTTGTAGCGGACGACATTGGGAGATCTGACGATGATGATGATACGGAACACAATTTTTTCAACAGGGCTTTATGCCGGTTTTGATCTACACCGAATGCCTACAAAAATGAATTAATGAAGTCAGGTGGTTATCCTGTGACTAAAATGAATTTAAGACGGAAATTGTTGTAAGTGAATGCTTTATTAGACATTACGCGCATTGGTGGTAGTGGCAGCTCAATCATGAAGAGCTCATAACAACTGAAGATAATTTGCATACCGACTGAAAATAATACTGCTTAACTATAAGATGTGCGTAGCACCCGAAGATAATACATGCTTAAACATGAGATGTGCATAGCAACCGAAGAAAATACCTGCTTAAACATGAGATGTGCATAGCAACCGAAGAAAATACATGCTTAAACATGAGATTGCATAGCAACCGAAGAAAATACCTGCTTAAACATGAGATGTGCATAGCAACCGAAGAAAATACATGCGTAAACATGAGATGTGCATAGCAACCGAAGAAAATGCATGCTTGAACATGAGATGTGCGTAGCAACCGAAGAAAATACATGCTCACACATGATATGTGCATAGCAACCGAAGAAAATACATGCTTAAACGTGAAAAAAATGTAAAGCATTGACTACAACTTAATGTTTCAAAACATTGCCTAGGATGATGGATAAACTGACATAGAAGATTGAAGGTAACTGAGGCAATAGATGATGTTACACTTGTGAAACGACGAAAGTAACAATCGACCGAGGCTGTAGTTTCTTGATCGAGTTACATTTTGACTTGCCTTTCGAGTTTTTGATATTTCCTACCTGGGTAATTTAGTGAATTCAAGTTCACAACTCTTTTACATCTTGAAGATTCGGACCTTTAATGACTCACTGAGCTGGTGAAAAATCACAAATCTCCTCAAGCACAGAAACCCATTTGATGAGTACCATTTCAGTGAAAATTGAAGATTTTTTAAGAATTGGAATTATTTGCTTGAGATAGTTAAAAAAAAATCTATTTTATTTGTGCAAAGAGTGTTATTGACTAATGATTTTATTTGCTTGAAGAGAATTGTGACATTTCGATAAAAGGTCGTTTTTACTTGTTCAAGAATTTTATCGACTAATAATTTCATGTGCTCGATGAGAATTGTGATATTTCGTTTAAAGGTCTTTTGCTTGTTCAAGAATTTTATCGACTAATAATTTCATGTGCTCGATGAGAATTGTGATATTTCGTTTAAAGGTCTTTTGCTTGTTCAAGAATTTTATCGACTAATAATTTCATGTGCTCGATGAGAATTGTGATATTTCGTTTAAAGGTCTTTTTTGCTTGTTCAAGAATTTTAAAGCATACTTAATATGCTTATCACCGAATGATGAATGAACAGCTTGAGATAATATGTAATCTCAATTATTTTATTTCATTATAGAAATAATTTCATAAAAGTATATGAAGACATAATATGATGATTACATTGAATGAACATAATAATAATAAGTTGGCATTTATTTACAAATACCAGTTATTATAGTTTCGAATACATTAGTTTTCGTTGGGAATGGGAAGAACGCTAATGCGATTAACTGCTCTTTTCACTTCTGATTGCGACGTTTTGACAGAAACTACGCGAACCACGCCATCCTTTCCAGGGTGTAGTGCGGTTATTCGACCCAAATTCCACTTCAAGGGCGGTAAATTGTCATCTTGTAGAATGACCAATGATCCTATTTGAAACTTAAATACTCCTTGACGCCATTTCTGTCTTTGCTGAAGTTCAGATAAATATTCACACCGCCATCGTTCCCAAAAATGATGCGAAATTTGTTGAATACGTTGAAAGCGAGATAGTCTATTTGGAACCAAATCAATTAGGGACGGTTCTGGAATCGAAAGTAGTGGAGCTCCGATGAGGAAATGACCTGGAGACAGAGCGTTTAGATCGGAAGGATCACTAGACATTGGAGTCAAAGGCCGTGAATTTAAGCAAGCTTCAATCTGTGAAACTAATGTGAGAAGTTCTTCTATAGTAAATATAGCGTTTCCAACAGCGCGTTTAAAGTGATGCTTGGCACTTTTAATTGCCGCTTCCCAAAGCCCGCCAAAGTGCGGAGACCGAGGAGGTATGGTGTTCCATTCGATATTGTTTGAGCTACAAAACTTGGTAGTAGATTCTATAAAATATTGTGAGAGAAAGAGTGTTCGTAAATCCTTGAGCTCAGAGCGCGCACCTCTAAAATTGGTGGCGTTATCAGAATAAATCCTGCTACTTATGCCACGTCGAGCAACAAAACGACGAAGGCAAGCTAGAAACGATTCCGTGGAGACACTCATGACTATTTCCAAGTGTACCGCTTTCGTGGTGAAACAGACAAAAAGACAGATGTAACATTTGTATTTGACTTTAGACCTGCTCGTTTGTAAATACCAAAATGGTCCGCAGAAGTCGATTCCGACACTCAAGAACGGTCGTACACCTGTTTGAACTCTATCAGCAGGTAAGTTGCCCATGACTTGATTTCGAAGTTGAGGTTTAGCTCGATGGCATCGAACACATTGCTGGACGATTTTCCTGCACAGATTGCGACCTCCAATAATCCAATATTGAAGTCTGAGGTTGTACAGGAGAGACTGAGGACCTGCATGAAGAGATTTCAAATGTTGATGCCTTGCGATCAATACGCTGAAAGGGTGATGGCCGGGTAATAAAATTGGATGTTTCTGATCATCTGAAACCGATGCGTGGACTAAACGACCACCGACTCGCAACACGTCCTCATTGTCAATGAAAGCCGCAAGGGCAGACAACGAACTGGTTCGTGACAGACCTTGAGTCGTTTTGAGGGAGTGCAGATCTTCTCCAAACTGGCTCTGTTGAACCAATCTAATTAATTGCAATGTAGCGTTGTGGATTTCACAGGGTTGTAGAAATATGGATGATGCTGATTTTCGATTTTGCTCGTTCCTAGCATTTTTGCCAAATCGAAGGATATACGCAACCACGCGAACCAGTAATGTGAATGATTGATATCGTAGGAAAATAGATTGGTCGTCCGACTGATTCTGGATTAAGACATGTTTGTGTGGATTACGTACTTCAAGGGTTGTTACTTCATCGGAGAGTAAACTATCTGGACAATCAGGCCAGGTTGAAGATTGACTTCTTAAAAATGCTGGTCCATTCCACCAGAGACTCGCTGTTGTAAATTGCGAAGGCATAAGACCTCGAGATGCTAGATCAGCGGGATTTTCTGACGTCTTAACATAATGCCAATCTGTAGGTGATGTGAGTTCCAGGATTTTAATGAGCCGATTTGCAACAAACACTGCATATTTCGAAGGCTCAGAACGGATCCGAAACAACGTTATTTGCGAATCTGTCCATAAATATACTGAACTGAAAGTGACGTCCAGTGCGGATGTTACCTTGGAAACGACTTCTGATAGTAGTACCGCCGCGCACAATTCCAAACGGGGAATCGTTTCTTTTTTCAAAGGAGCGACCCTAGTTTTCGCACACAATAAGTGTATGTGATATTGGTTAGTTGAAGATAATGTTCGGGTATAAAGTACACAGCCATACGCCTTCTCAGACGCATCGCAAAACCCATGAAGTTCGATGTGTTGAGCAGTACAGGATACTAGAAGACGCGGAATCATAATTCGACTTAGTGTAGCTAGCTCGTTTTTATACTCATTCCAAAAGGTAACGATGTGAATAGGAAGAGTGTTGTCCCAACCAATGTCGTGCATTGTCCACAGATTTTGCATAACTAATTTGCCAGTCAAGATGATGGGCGCACAAATTCCTAACGGATCGAATATTTGACACAATTCAGATAACAGATTACGTTTGGTGCAAATTGATGACTTTACCGGCGGGTGAAAGTGCATTTCATAATTATCGGACTTCGTATTCCAGATTACTCCTAGTACAATTTTGACTGCTGAATTTTCTTGATCAGGTGATGATAATTGGGGTATGTTGGAAACAAATTTTCGCAGCTCGAAACCTCCTTGACTCAATAACTGAATTAAGTCTGTTTTCAATGTGATGGCACTGTCTATAGACGCTGCACCAGTTAAGAGGTCGTCAACATAAAAGTCGTTGTCAAGGATCTTTGAAGCTATCGGAAACTTCTCTCTTTCATCCATAGCCAATTGATGAAGGGTTCGAATAGCCAAAAACGGAGCACTCGCTGTTCCATATGTCACAGTGCGTAGCTTGAATGTCTGAATAGTTTCTGAAGAATTGTTGCGCCATAGAATCCGCTGAAGATCTTGTTGATTCTCTTGAATCAGAATCTGGCGGTACATTTTGGCAATGTCACCACTAAATGCAACAATATGCTTTCTAAATCGCAGCATTATTGAAAAGAGGTCCTGCTGGATTGTCGGGCCGACCATTAAGCAATCATTTAATGAGATAGACGATGATGTTTTCGCTGATGCATTGAACACCACCCGCAGTTTGGTAGTTTCGCTTTGTTCTTTTACAACACAATGGTGGGGTAAATAATAAGTACGAGTTTCTGTATTGTGATTGACACGTTCCATATGACCCAACGACTGGTACTCGTTCATAAAATCTCTATACTGACTGTATAACTCTGGGTTTCTCTGTAACCGTGTTTCAAGAGCGAAAAATTGGCGCTGAGCTGAGATGTTAGATGACCCTAAAAGACTCAAGTTAGGTTTGGTTGGTAATGTCACCACGTAACGCCCATCGTTCAGTCTTTGAACATTTTGTTTGAAATGTTCTTCGCACAATGATTCTTCTTGAGACCATATTGGTTTGGAAGAGGTTGTTTCGATTTCCCAAAACCGTTTGATCTGTTTTTCAAGAGATTCGATGCTACATAACGCCCTATGCGGTTGACAGTCAATAAGTTGTGGTGACGCGAGTTTTGTTTTACCACTCACGATATAACCTAGCTCTGAATCATAGAAGGGAGGTAAGTCACGATGGAGCTTAATAAAGGACCCTTTAAACAACTGGTGGTAGATTTCGGCGCCTAATAAGATGTCAACTCGATTGGGTAAATTGAATGACGGATCGGCTAACTTTATCTGAGATGGTATTGATAGATCAGGAATTTCAATTCGAGCACAAGGTATATTGTTGGTAATTGTGGGCAGAATGTAAAACTTGAGTGTAACCTTAAAATCCGATACACGCGATGCGATAGTAATGTGGGTTTTGTGTTTAATGAGAGTCTTTGCTCCAGCAATACCAGTAATGGATTTGAACGTTGGATATTTACGAGCTTGTAGTAAGTGGCATGCATTTGCGGTGATAAAATTCCTAGTGGAACCACTGTCTAGTAATGCTCTGCACAGAATTTTTATGCCGTCATGAACTAATGCATGAACCATGGCGGTACCTAGCAATACGATGTCTTCACTATGTCGTGTGAATTTTGTTGGTTGAAGAGATGATGATGTACAAGTATTCTCTACGTTTACTTCATTTGATGACGTTGTGGAGTCACGAAGTGATTGCTCAAAACAATGGTTCGAAGCTCCTGACTGACTTGTAGGTTGAGATACGAATTCAGGGCGTTCGAAGTGCAGCAGGGTGTGATGCTTTAAAGCACATTTGTTGCAAGGAGGATGACGGCACTCACTAATGGCGTGTCGGTCTAGTAGACAGTTTCCGCAAAGGCGACGATCTTTGACAAAGTGATACCTTGCTCTTGGATTGAACCTATCACTTAAAAATGTTGGGCAATGAGGCAGAGTGTGGGATCCTGAACAACATGCACATTCACTATTGGATGATCCAGATGGTGTACTGACTGCGTTTAAAGAAATTTGTCGAGCTGCTTTATGAGGACGAGACTGAGTTAGATTAGAGTTAGAGGTCAATGCTTCAAGCACTCTAATGCGCCCACGTAGTATTTCTATGAATTCGGTGAACGTCAAAATGGAATTTGGTTTTGTCTTCTTGATCACATGAATTCTGGAAGACTGATCCAATCGCTGGACTAAGTGGTGCACCAGAAATAAGTCCCATTCATGGACGGGAACGCTTAAAGACTTTAATGCATTATAATGCTTGGAAATTTTATCAATGAATAGTTGGAGAGCTTTGCATGAATGTTCTTGAGGATTACGTACCTCATATAATTCGCGGGTATGATGTCTCTGGATTGATGTTTCGTTATCATATTTTTCACACAGTAGCTTCCATGCAGTTTCATAGTTTGATGTTGTTACTGGTATACTAGATATTAGAGAATAAGCCGACCCAGAACGAATACTAGAAATCAAATACAGAAATTTTACTGTGTTATCTAACGTTTTGTTGTGAATTAGATCTATAAAGATATCCCTAAAAGACAACCAATCCGACTCCAACCCATTAAATACTGGTAATGTTAATTCTGGAAGACGTAGACTCGCAGAGACGGTCGTGCTTGAGTTCAAGTCATGCTGAGAGGTATTGTGAAATGACGTGGACAACGAAACTTCTTCGGATTTTTTGATATCGTGCAACTTGTCGCGTAATATAACTTCTAGGTTGCTGTAATCATCTTCAAAACTTGAACGGTCCAGAGCCGCAGTGTCATCTAGACATTCTAATTTATTTTGTACTGCGTCATACTTGTCATAGACCCGTTGGAGGCGACGAAGTAAGGACTCTACCCCACCAATTGATATGGCTGCTGACAGTTTTGATTTGAATGCTGTCAACTGACCTTTAAAAGCGGCACGTTGCTTTTTGAGAAGCTCAATGTTTGCCGTGTCCGCCATAATTATCGCAAACTATAAGAAATGAGATAACACACTTATTGAATTTAAACGAATCGAGTCCAAGGCTTAGCAAGCCACTATCTTTCGTCAGACTACTAACCCCAAATGAGACCTGAGACGACAGATACGATTTTCTGTACAAAAATACAATCCAAATTGAAACCGAATTAGAGACAATGACATAACATGACGGTGGATATTATTGTCTTAGCAAAAAGGACAATTTAGATTAAAATTGAATTAAAGAAAATGACATAATATTTTGATGACGACAGATATTATTTCTTAACAAAAATGACAATTCAACTTGACCAGACTTGCAAATTGATGAAACAAATGTTTTTAGTTGATATTTAAATTGTATAATAACTATAAAAATATATTTACTTAAATTTAATACTTAAAGAATACCTGACAGAATCTTGATTATTAGCGCCCTCTATATCCGGCTCGAAGGACCAAAATGTACACGCCTCTGGCTTGGCAGTGGACTGTATGATTTGCTTTTTGTTGGAAGATGAAGAAGCCAAAGGATGTGACATGGATCAGCTCACACAGCGGTTGAAATTGTTGACATTAATTAGATAAATTTGTTAATGCCTTACAAGGCTATTGATGATGACGATATGTATGTGTAAAGTATAATTGCTGATATAAGTGTCATAAATTTGTTAATGCCTTACAAGGCCATTGATGAATAGAATATGATTGTCAATATAACTGATATAGATTTGTTAGTTCCTTACAAAATTCTTGATGATGAAGATATAATATATAAATCCTGTTATATGGTGATACACATTTGGTAATGCCTTACAAGGCTACAGATGATGACGATATAAACTGGTACATATGAATGTTGATGTAAGTAATATAAATTTGTAAATGCCTTACAAGGCCATTGATGAATAGAATATGATTGTCAATATAACTGATGTACATTTGTTATTGCCTTACAAAATTCTTGATGATGACGATATGAAATATAAATACTGTTATATGATGATATGCATTTGGCAACGCCTTACAAGGCTACGGATGATGACGATATAATATATACAAATCCAAATTTTGATATATGGTAATATAAATCTGTTGCCATATGAAACTCTTGATGAAGGCTACTGATGATGGCGGTATAAAATTTGTGGCGGTAATTGATGCCACAAATCTGTGAATGCCTTACAAGGCGAATGATGACCAAACTGTGATTGCTAAAATAAATGATAAGTCTGTTAATGCGATATCAAACTCGATGACGGTGATGACGATATAAATGGATAAATACAAAAGTTGTTCTATGATGAAAATTTGTTAATGCCATACATGACTATTGGTAATTGATAATATAGTTGTTATAAATCTATAAATGCCTGACAAGGCGATTAATGAACAAAATATGACTGCTAATTGTCCATTAAAATATAATTCACTTCGCAGTTATCCAGGAATAAAAATATAATAATGCCTCACACGGCTATTTGATAATTGATAATATTGTTGCTATAAATCTATGAATGCCTGACAAGGCGATTAATGAACAAAATATGACTGCTAATTGTCCATTAAAATATAATTCACTTCGCAGTTATCCAGGAATAAAAATATAATAATGCCTCACACGGCTATTTGATCAGACACGCCCTGATGCCATAACTAGAAAAATGGCGGAATTCTACTAAATCCAAAAACTCAACACATTTTCTTTATTTTTATTTCACTTTAATGAACAAAAGTTTAACACAAACTTGATACACGATTAATCTATTAAATTTTAATGCCCGAACAAATAATTTATATAAAACTGCAACGAGCTTAAAGGCAAAAATTACTCTAAAAAGTCGAGTTTAAATTACAGAATATATTTTAAGATGATGTTGATAATACAAACATTATATCAAAAAGAAGAGAGATATATTAAAAACATGAAGACTTATATATCTAAAACTTAACAATCCGACAACCCAACAAAAAATATGTTCCACAATTTTATTATAAATTTTAGCAATATAGCACAAATTCTACTGATTGTAGCCAAAAATTGCTGTTTTCTTTAACAACGGGACATCATATTAATTGTCAAGCTGACGTCTTAAAATGTAAACAACTTATAATATTTAGCAATTATTCATTTAAATAATATTTTTTTATATATTTCTAGAATTATAAATGGCATCTTAAGATACTTCATCTCTCAAAAGGACATAATAGAAATAATTTTCTGATTGTAGAAGTTAAGTTAATCCTAACACCAGGTATTTGAACATTATATCTGTGCTAACTTTTATTTATTTCTTTTTAGAAACATTGAGATGATTAAAGTAATTCATCTTACAATGAAAGAAGTTCAGCAATATCTACTGATTGAAATTTAAAATTGGTTTATGTTTATGTTGATGTAATACAACATATAAACAACATCAAAAAAGTTAAGTTAATTTGAATACTAGTCATGTGAATATTACATTTTCTGATAATTTTTATTTATTTCTTTTTAGAATTTTGACGAGGTGTCAACAGTATGTTTCATTCAAATATTTAGTTTTATTTTGCTTGCGCCTTGCACGCAGTGTTGGTTTGTTTCAAATACTTTTGTTTTAAACACTGTTTAAAACAGTGTTTAAAACAAGTATTTAAAAAAAACAATGTTTTATACAAACATTGATTTTATTAATTATAGTAATGTTACTTATATGGCATCTAATACAACTGTCGTGTTTTATCGTTTTTAATACATTTGCACCTTAAACGTCAATAAAATGTTAAAAATAATTAAAAGCAATGAACGCAAATCGTAATGAACGCAAATCTTTTTTTTTAAAGAAGGAATACACATAGACTTATATGAAAGCTCGATTCTTCGAGCCAGCAATAACGTGCCATCATCAAGGAATACTTCATAGATAAAATTTATGGTTGGCTATCTAGTGATATCTCACAGCTATTGCCAGTCAATGCTAGCCAAAATATTTTTAAAAAATTGATGCAGGATTTGTTATTCGATTACCGACAGACGTTCGATGGAGAAGCAATTACAATTCGTTTAATTGCTAAATAAAAAAGTGGTTGATATGTGCCATTGCTGTGGATCAAAAAGGGACATCCCGTCTTTGAAAATTAAATTAAAGATTCGGTACGAGATCTGTAAAATTCATAACGTATTTCATATCATTGATATATCAACATTTTTTACCATATGCTTTACATAGACTTGATAAAATAGGCTGAGGACCTTTAACAAATTTTAAAACCATTCGCAAATGCTTTTGAAAATTGAACGGAACAGCACCTCTGTATGATCGAACGTCAGTTACACTTGTAGAGTGTCCTTAGAGACTATGACATGATCAATTTGATTTTCAGTTCTTTCGAATTTTGATTACCACGTTGCTTTGATTCTCTTGTGAGGGAAGAAAGTGCTGGAAATAACTATTACTATCTTTGACAGTTTGACACAGTTACATTACATTGCTATGTTGTTATGTTTGAATTGAATTACACTTGTTAATGAAAATTTCATTATTTTAGAGCGAAGAATATAAATGTGGCATCATTTTCAGTGAAGAAAATTTTGTTACTCACTAAAATTTTCAATTTTTTTTTAAATTATGTGTCAAATTAACTCTCTTGCGTGCAACATTTTTCGCGAGGGATTTTTGTAGAAAATTATCTTACTCTGAATGGCGGGCCATTGCCTCTTTAGATTTCATTTTATTTGGATTAAATTTCGAAATAAACTAATTTGTATTTTGTGTGACATCTCAACGTCAGCCGGAATTGAACGGGTTTTCACTAAATTTGGTATGGTACATTCGAAACAACAAAACCGATTGGGTACGGCAAAAGCTGGCCAACTAATGTTTTATTAATCAACCATTAAATCAAATAGTTTGTAATACTTATATGAAAACTATGATGACGATAATTAGTTTTGAGTTTTTTTTGTATACAAATATATATTATATTGCTATATAAAATGTATTGCTTTTAAATTCAAAATCGGAGATACATAGGTCGCAGAGTTCTTATCATAAACTAAATTTCTTATGTTTACGTTAAGACAAACATGCCATTAGATTAGATTCAGGGATAAAATCATCTTATGACAACTATTTGAGTAACTACTGAGAATATTCAAGAAATCTTAAAAGTGATTCTTAAGAAGCACCACAACATTTTGAGAATCTTTACGAATATCTTGAGAATTTTTAAATAATTTTAAGAATATTTGGACGTACAGAGTATCTTCAGATAATCTAGAGAATCATGAGAATCTTTGTTGTATAATACATATTAAAAACAAAAAAAATGTAAACAATAAATTATTAAAAAAATACTGTTTTAACCAACACTTCTTTCAAGTGATGTTTATATTTGCCTTAGAATTATTTTAACAACATTGGCAAACTTTTTTTTAAAAATAATATTCATAACAAAATCAGTAAAACGATGATTGTTTTGGTTTAAATTTAATCCAATATTTCTGTTTAATAATTTCTAATTTTATGTGCCTATAGATCATGGATTCAATCGTTCCACAGCTTCTAGCGGACTATTGGAATGCCCAAAGAAGAGAAAATAAGCGTCAGAGGGCAAAAATGAATCCCTTTGAGATGAAGGAAGAACATTTTAGAAGCTTATTCAGATTCCCTCCAGCTTTGGCTATAAAGCTAATCGAGGAACTGGAAATTTTTGCCCATCAACAAGATCCACCTGTCATTGTAAATCAAAGAGCGACCAGGATTCCTTTTCACATTAAATGCTTGGTGGCATTTAACTTTTATGCAACAGGTTCATACCAAAACCAAATCAAATGTATTGGACACATGTCACAGACGAGTATAAGCAAATGCATACACGAAGTAAGCAACCTTTTGGATTTGCTGGCGTCGAAATACATAGTATTTCCAGAAACCGAAGAGGAAAGATGTCGGATAGCAAGTGAATTTGCAAAAAAAGGAATACCTGGCATAATAGGACTAATAGATGGCACACACATTGCTGTAGCTGGTCTTAAAAAAGACATTGAAATGGCGTACGTAAATCGTAAAGGTGTTCACAGCATCAATACATTAATTGCTGTAAATGACAGAAACCTTATTACGTACATAAATGCTCGTTTTCCAGGGTCTTGTCATGACAGTTTCATTTTTGGATCTAGTCTACTTTTAGCTATGTTTGAAGATGAATATACTAGTCATGATGATCAGAAGTATTGGCTTTTGGGTGATCAAGGCTTCGCTTTAATGCCTTTTCTTCTAACAATATGCGATGGGAATTTAACATCACAGCACGAACTTTATAACAGATATCATAAAATAATCCGAAGCCAAGTTGAACGGGCGATCGCAATGTTCAAAAACAGGTTTCGTTGTATTTTGGGGGAGAGGAAACTTCGCTACAATCCAGTCAAATGCTGCAAAATAATTAACGCTGTAGCAGTTTGTCACAATTTTTTAATAATCAATAATTATGAGGATGAATTTTCTACGGGTGCTGACGCTAACGAAATGCCTGCTCAATTCACAACAACAGTTACAAATGCACGCAGATCAAACAGAAACAACTCTTATTTGGCAGACGGTCGTTTGACTCGGGATAGAGTTATTAATTTATTACATTAATAACTTTTATACTTTATAAAAATAATATTAAAACATTTCCGATAAATAGCAGTCTAATGACAGTTGAGATTTCAACTTAAATAAATAGAGTGATCATCATGTTTCAACTTCCAAATATCATCGCATTGGTGGCGTTGTGGAAAGCGTGTATGCCAAAGGATTTTAGGACATAAGAACATTCTGACACTGACGTAAGGACATTCTGACACTGATGAGGTTATGAGTTCGAATCCCAACCGAAACACGTAACAGAGAAAAACATAGTTTGTTTCTGATTTATTTCCAACAATTACTTTAAATTGAAAAAAATCAAATTATTTCCTTAATTACTCGAGTTTAATTGATCACAAAAATCCCGAATAATTAAAATTCCCCAAAATGTTGTCTAATACGCAAGCGCATATTTGACAATAATTGACCAAGTGTCGCTCATTGATTTCGCATTGGTTGGAAGCAATCAATAATGACTATACACTCGTAACTTAGAATGTTGACTATAATAAAAATATTGCACATTCTATAAATTCACACAATAGTACTGTCTAGAAATTTAAATTTAAAAGATAGATAGGAGTCTAATGACAGTAGAGAATTCAACTTAAGTAAATAGAGCGAGGATGAAGTTTCAACTTCAAAATATCATCGCTTTGGAATTGGATAGCGTGTATACCAAAGGATTTGAACTCATTTTGGCACTGATGAGGTTGAGTTCGAATCCCTACCGAAACACGTAAAAATAAAAACAGTTTTTTTCTGATTTATTTCCAACTATGCCTTTGAATTGAAAAATTTTCAATTGTTTCCTTATTAACTTGAGTTTAATTGCTCACAAAAATCCCGAGTTATAATAGTTATAATAGTACAAAAGTTATTTGTAGTACACTGGAAATCGGTGCCAAGCAATAGAAATATTATTAGTTTTTTTGTCTTTGGCACATGTCTGAACTCAGTTCAAGTTATTCATTTTCAATTTATTTATTTTTTCATTTCCAGTGCAATCATAAAAGCAAATGTCGACTAAGAAAGCGTTTTTGAAGTGATAATTTGAAATCCTGGCAACCATTTATCGATGACAATCTAGTAAATATGGTTTGTCGATTTATTTAAAAAAACAAAAATAATAAACTAAAACCATCCAAATTTATTAAGCGGTTTTGAAGAAATAAAAACCTACAATGAAACACAGAACCTTCTTCTTTTAAGAGGTTGTTAAAAAATATATATGAAATTAACTAAATAAAGAATTAAGCACTATTATATCTAAGTATATATATAATAGAAACAATCGATATCAGAAAATTATCAACGATAATCAAATTTGGAGAAAATTAATTTTAAGCAGAATTTGTAAATATATTTAAAACTTTGTTTAAAAAAAAAAATTAAAAATATAAATTAAATATACAATCCTTTATTTATTGTATAATACAAATTTATAAGTATATACAAAAATTTTCTAGATTATTTTACTATAAAAAACAAACATAAAGTAGATAAATGGATAATAAAGTCAAGTTAACATACATAAATTTTACAAAAAAATAATAAATAGTTGAATAGTAATAATAATAATTTAATAAAAGTAAATTTAAGACATATATATTACATCAAATCTAATAATAGGAGTTTCAATATAAATAGATTTCAAAAACTTATTTGCAATAATTGTAATTTTTATTAAAAATTTAATAAATAATATATATAAATTATTTGATTATATTTCATTTTAAAACTATTTGTGTAATCCATAATCCAGACATCTGTAAAAAAAAATTGAAATAACTTATTTGGAGACACATCCACCTGAAAAAAAAAATTAATATTTTCAATGCATTAAGAACCAAAACGGGCCTATGATCATATTTGTTTAACATTTAAATAATTGCTATTGCTATTGCATATCAATACCAGTTGATGATCTCACAGAGATTGAAACTATAGTAGTATAATAATAAATGATATATAATAAATAAAATTTATTTTATTTCTTATTTTCGTGTGAATAATATAAGGTGTATGCAGAAAAAACAAACATTTTGATAATATGGATTATTCACGTCACTCCAACGAAGAATTTTTTCAAATTTAAATAATCAATTATAAATTTTGTCGTCCTGAAAAGAACGGTTTTAATATAAAAAAAAAAATTAACGGAGGGCTTGGGTTTAAAGGGGGTTGGAAGGGAATGGATAGGAAAGGGATTACAGGAAACTTAGTTAGGAAAAGGATTTGACCTAGACAAAGCCATAACTTCGGCATGCTGCTGTCGGAGTAATTCATTTTGCTTGTCGAACTGCTCTTTAATGTGCCGTCTGGTTGACTCAGCCTCGCTTTTCAAGGTATCTTTAATTTCACGAAGCAACCGTGAATTAATCCGCTGTAATTCTATAGCTTCTTGCGAGGTTTTATTTAAAGACGACCTATATAGATTTCTAGGACGACGTGATGTTCTTTGGGGCGAAGGTTCCTCAACTTCAGAAGAAGATATTTCTGATGAAACGGGCGTTAGTGTTGCTTGTACGACCGTTTGTACTAGAGCCTTAAATAAATAATTTATGTTAATATAAACATACTTGCGTTATATGAAATTAAAAAAAAAACATACTTCATGTTGCGATGGTCCAGGAATCTGACTTAAAATGGAATGATCCACATCAAATGAATAAGTAAGATGGCCGGATGTTCCGGGCATCAAAGGACTTTGGTCATTCTCGGATTCATCAAATTGTGGAACCCTTACCCTTGTTAAATTTGATAAGCTGGATGGTAAAGTTGTTCTACTCTAAAAAAAGAAATTTTGTAAAATTATTAAATTACTCAACTGTTGATATGTTTACTGTATATCCTCTCTCGTGTGCGAAGCAGCCATCTAGCTGGTTCTCCGAAATAACGCTGACCAACCTTTCTTCCCAAGATTCGAGATCACATGGAGTCGCTTCACCACCCCCAGTTCTATTTGCGTCCCTCCTTATACCTTGGATTTTATTTTTAACAGCACCACGTATATCAGAAAATGACTAAAATTTTAAAGAAAGTAAATTAGCAAGTTCGATAAATTTTAAATGTTAGTTACCTTTTGCCACTCAGTCACATTCTTATTAGCTCCATCCATTGCATTGAGGTCAACAATTAATTCATTCCAAAAACGATCTTTGGATTTTTTGCCGTTCGGCGTCTGGAACTTCCCTGCTGCAAGCGAGTAGTTGGAGAGTACTCGTTCCACTAATTCTATTTTTTGATTACGCGTGATTCTCCGACGCAATAATATATTATCCGAACTCTAAAGAAAGCAAAGAATATTTAAGCTACTGCACATTATCATACAGCAATAACCAGTTTGCACAATCAAACCTGTTGGAATACAATCAACCACCTGAGGTAACTGTAAACTGTAGAAATGTAAATTCGAAACTATCTAAGGATAGTGATATACAAACGTAGTACTTTCAATAACTTGTATATCATAGTCCCTAATTAAAACCAATGACGGTCATTCCTAACAAAAATGATTTAATATATCAATAAAAGGAAAAAATTAAATTTAACTAAAATATACAAATTATGCATCAAACCATTTTGTTAATTACTTAAAAATTCAAAAAAGCATTAAAAATATTCTGCTATAAAAAATCTAATTCAAATTAAATAAAAAAATAAAGCATCAAATTATTTTGCTGTTTATAAACAAAAAAAACCGTTAAAACTATTTCGTTAAATACATTTTACTTATTACAAAACATATAAATTATATTTCAAAGATACATACCATTTTTCTTATTTAACACAGAAGTTTATTAATTTCAAAAATAAAACAAGTTGTCAGTTTTGAAAAATAACACCAATTAAAATTTTATCATTAAACATTTTTAGATTACCTCAACATAAAAAATAAATCAAATTAATGTCACGTGACTTAATGATTCGGATGAATAAACCGTCTTTCGCTTATCCAAAAAATATTGTTTATCATTTTGACAATTCGGTAATTTTGAATTAAATTTGCATTTAATTTGAATTTAATTTGCATGTCAATGATTTTCATAACATAAATTTATTAATTTTATTTAAAATAATATTTCAATTTCTTGTATTTATTTGTCAAAATTGTATTTTTAGTTATATTAAATTCTGTTGAAAGAATTAACTAAAAAGTTTTATTTAACTCAAAGAAAATTTTATTTGAGTAAAAATAAAAATATAACCAAAAATCAACAAAAATATATACATATATATATATATTGTTTCTAATATTATATTAAACATTTTTAAATTATTCTAATTTTATATTAAAAAATAACAACAAGAAATTATATCCAAAACTATTTCTTGACTATTAAAAAGTTCTTTATAATCATTTTTCGAAACTATAATTCAAAAAACATCAAACAAAATTTATGTCATGAACAATTTGTACGTGACAAAATATTTAAAATAATTTAAAATAGTCATAGTCTTATGTCAAAATCGTATTGCTTTTTTCCTCAAAAATTCATTTCATTTCCAATGAATTCATCATAAGGGGAAATTTGAGTATGGGTATGTAGAGTTTTTTTTATATTTCTACAATTCTACAAAATCGATAAAATATGTGATAAAGTAAGAGAGATAAGCGTACAAAATGACCACCCTGGGCTTACAATAAATGAAGATAGTGATAAAGAGGATGAAGATGATTCCCCAGTTTCGGTACCTTCATTTGCCGTCTTTTTTGAAACAGCACCGAATTGATTTAAACCATCAGTAGATTTCTTTGATAATTTATTTTCAAAAGTGGGTACCTATGTGCAATTTTTAACATAACCTCTGTGAATTTTCTTTTTCTTTACATAAAATGAATTAATGTTTTTATTTAATTGAAATACACAATGTGATTTTTGATATGTATGTAGTAACGTGAATTTAAAAGTATGAAAATAAATATATGTACGTACATACTATAAATTTGTTCATAATTACTTCTTTTTATTAACTTAATGAATGTATGTAAGCTGAACTTATCGCTTAAGACGAAATTCTGATAACACGAAATAATTTGCTTTCGTTCTGTGAAGTTCTTATCAATATAAGAGTGTTTTAGTTGTATTTTTCTTCAAATATGGCTGATTAACAGTGAAATGTGAATCTTGCAATTCTGTGCTTCATACCAGATGTGCTAAGCTGAAACCTAAAGAAGTGTTAAACATGAACAAAGATAAGGTAAACTGGAAATGCGATGAATTTGCACAAAATACGTCATCAATAACAGAACCATTTACTGTTTTATCTACTGTCTCCATTCAAAGTGATACTAATCGTAACGGTGAATTCATTGCAACTCCAGAAAATAGTATATTAAATGAATTTACTCAAATGAAAAATGCTATAGAACAACATTTTAAATTAATAATTAATCGTCTCGAAATTTTGGAAACATCATTAAAAAGCATTCAAAAATTAGAAAATGTAAATAAAAAACTTCGCAATATAATTAATCAACACACATGATCATCAAATTGAAGAATTAAGTCGTATCACAAAGCAAAACTGCATTGAGATAACTGGTTTACCAGTTGATGAGAATGAGAACTTAATAGAAAATGTTATTGATGTAATTAGTAATGGTGTTGGAGTTAAAATCTCTTCGAGCGACATTGATCACTGTTATCGTAAATTTAAAAAACCTTCAGCTGTCAATAAAACTCAAAACTTGCCTGATCAAAATTTTAGCAATTCTGATGTACATAGTTGTAGTAAAATTCTTATCACGACTTATAAAAACAACTATAATGGAAACTAAATTTTCGTCAAAAATAAAAATTTATAAAATGAGATTTGTTAGTGGAGCTAAAGATGATGAATTGATCTATTTTAACGATAGTTTGACTGCTTTTCAAAGAAAACTTTTCATGGCTGCCACAGAAGTTAAGAAGTCGAAGAACTATAAGTACTTATGGATGAGAAATGGTGTAATTAGGATGCGTAAAGGAGAGAAACAAAATTTAATTGTGATTCGTAATTTTGAGGACTTAAATAAGCTGTAATTGTTGTAAGATACTACTAAATCTATTTTATAATTTTATTTATTTTGTATAATTTATAAACTCGGTATAAATATGCCTAATAGGCTAAAAACCTCTAAAAAATTTAAATTCGAATAATTCTTATAAATATTCTAACAATTTTTCATTCTATTTAGAAAACATAAGAAGTTAAAGAAGCAACTTTGACAAATTTATTGTGCAGTTAAAATCTTTTAATGAACTGCCGGATTTAACATGTTTAACGGAAATCTGGATTTTTGATCACGAAATATTAAATTATGAAATTGATGGCTATAAATCTTTTGTAAATTGTAATTCAAATTATAGATCTGGTGGTGTATTTTTGTACGTTAAAAATTCTCTAGAATGCTTTTCTGAAAAAATCGAAGCTACCTCTGCAGATATTTTGAGATTGAATGTTGTAATCAGTGGCAATTTATTCTCATTTTTATGCTTGTACCGTCTACAAAATCTTGTAAGTATTAATGTATTTTTGGAAGAGTTAAGTCTGATTTCTGGTAGGATAAAAACAAAAAATCTGTTTATTTTAGGTGATATGAATTTAAATTTGTTACAAGAATCTAATGATTTAGATAATTATTTATTCTTGTTGTCACTTTATGGCTTAACATCGTTGATTAATGAACGTACTCGTTTAAACTCTTGTCTGGATCATGTTTTTTTATAGAATACATAAAAATTTTCAATTTTCTATTACCTCAAATGTATTTAGAATAAATGTGACCGACCACGATCTAATAACTGTCGCATTTAAATTTACAGCAGATACTAAACCACACTCAAATATGTTTAAGAAACCGAATAAAGCAAAAGCTGACACTCATAGTATTGATTTTGGCAAACTAAAGCAGTCGCTTACGTTTGAATTCTGGGATTCAGTGTATACACAAACTGATACAAATGCGGCTTTTAATTCATTTTCTGAGACACTACAAGCGCATCTCACTAATTCATTATTCAGGAAAAAACGTAAAAGAACATTAAATAAGTCGAAACCGTGGATTTCCATAAGCCTACCTAGTACAGTCAACTCTCCTATAACGCGGCACTTTTAAAACGCGATTTCCATATAACGCGCGGTGAAAACTGGGAACGTTCTCCTATAACGCGACGAAATCTCCTTATAACGCGTTTTTCATTAAATTAAATTTAATTAATTAATGATTAAATTATCGAAATAAATTATATATATTTGACATTTTATATAATTTATTCATGAATTAATCACAACCTAATAATGCATTTTGAGAATGCAGGCGATCTTGATTTGGCGGCGATGATGTACCAATGTGACCAATTTCGATTTTTTGGAAACTGTGGAAACTTATCTTAATAAAATTTAAGTATAATAAAAAAAATTAATATTTTTCATTTTCTCACTAGTTTTGACACAGGGTCGCTCGAAATTTCTTAAGAAGTTTAGTGATATTCAAAGATTAAAGTTAAATTGCGGTCGAACGGGTTATTCGATTTGATTAAATTTATTTTTGTTTGAAAGCTACTTAGTGAGGCTTTATAAAAATGCGGATCAACATTTATATTTTATATGATTTTTTTTAATTTCAGTTCTTCCAACATGGCGATTTCATTATCTTTTTCTTATATGTTAAAGATTTATTATTTACTAAAGAAAACTGAAAAACACACTAAAATTACAGACAAGCGCTTTCTTTTTGTTTGAGAAAAAGGCATTTGAATATATAATTAGTGTTTCTTTGTACTTTGTGCCATTCACTAAAAGCAAGTTTACCAATTCTATTGAACGGTTTCTTGTTTATAAGGTATTAAATACGGTTTAACCCGTTCGAGCACAATTTAACTTTAATCTTTGACTGTCGCTAAACTTAAAAAATTTCGAGCCACCCTGTGTCTAAAATATTAAAAAAATAAAAAAGTAACAAAATACTTATTAATTTTTTTAATTATACTAACGATTACTGAAGATTCAAAAAAATCGAAAATGGTTCGGTTCAAATTTCTTATTTTATCGGCGTCTTTATTCGATTTTCCTTCTATATAGGTTTATTTGTGTAAAATTTAATTATTTCTAAGATTCCATACAACGCGGTACGAAATCATTAAATTTATATTAGTTCTCAGTTTTTCATAACGCGTATTCCATATAGCGAGAAAACGGCTTCCATATAACGCGATGCAAGTTTATATGATTTTCTTCTATATTTCTTTGTTTCTCATAACGCGGTTTCCATATAACGCGGGACGAATAAATCGCGTTATAAGAGAGTTGACTGTAGTTAGAACTAAACACTCAAATTTTCTATCGCTTAAATCTAAAAAGCACCCGGAGAATAAAAAGCTGAAAGTCCTTGCTGAGGATACTGCAAAAAAATTGAAACATGATATTAAATTAAACTGACCAGACGTCCCACGCTGCGTGGAAATGTCCCACATTTCATTGCGTTGTCCCACGGAGAAATCTGTCCCACGAAGCGTCCCACGAAACAAATATTTCCACCACATTGGCCCGCATTATCGAAATAATCAAAAAAACATTATATCTACGTAAGGTTTTCACAATATCTCAGTCAAAGCTATGGCTTCATAGTTTTTTCTTGAAGTTTGTATAATGTTATGTTTGTATAACGTTATTAACGTTAATAATTAATTAAGAGAACAAACCAGTGCGATATTTTCTTTACTGTAATAGTGTTTTAACTTTTAACTATAATTTTCATAGAAATGCTTAGCTCAGTCTTTTTCACTTCAATAATTTGCATTTTATTTTGCAAATATCTTTCGATCTCTATTAATAGGAAAAATAAAATACAAAATATTTTACTTAAAAAGACTCAATTCTCTTTATAAATTCATAAACATTTAAATTTTTACAACATAAAAACAACTAATAATTTTATTTTATTCGAGCACTCATTTCAACCCTTTAAAATAATATTCATAAATTAAAATGTCTATAATTTGAATATCTAAAATTTTTGTTTTTTCGATTTCAATCCTTTGGAGAAAACAGTACCTTTTCGTCATCCTTTATATTCATTTTTCTAACAATACATGCATAATTGAACAAATCATTCACATGAATTATATATTTTTTACGTTTGAAAGCATTAAATTTGAAGCAAAAATAAAAGGTTTGAGTATTTGAAAGAAAAGAAATATTTATTTCAATTTAGGAGGAAGAATGATATTTTATTATTTTCACTCCTGCAGTATTTCACTCCTGCAGTATTTGGGAGTGTTATATTTTTTACGCGCTCTGAACGAACAGAGTAACGGAGTGATATAAGGAGCGTTCCAAACTCTGTTTAAAACACACTTTAACTAGGTAGCTCAAAAGTAAAATTATAATTTTATGATTGTAAAAATTTTTTTCTCAATAAAAAACAAATAAAGTACGCAGTATAAAAACTTGATGAAAAGTATAGATTTGTAAAAGACAGAACAAGAGGTAGTAATACAGAATACAGAAAGGATATTAATTATTTAGTAAAATTAAAATAAATTGTTTCAGTTGTTTTACAGTCTTTACTTGTGTGGCAAATGTTTTGTGCTACTATAAAATTAGAAATTAGAAATGGGAATACTGAAAGAAATATTACTCTTGCAGAAGCCGTTTTCTCCTTTCGATTTACCACAACCAAAGCTTTCGATCGATGAATTGCACAATGTTCACTAATTCAATCGTTATTCGAAGAAAAATATATATGTGCCACAACAAAATCAGAAGCAATAATTAAAAATATGTTCAATGGATCATGTTCTGGACCAACTAAAACTAGATTGGTCTATTGCAAATTTTGCCACGGTTTATGCTGATGCATCGAATCATAAGGAAATAAAAATATTTTCGATTCTATTTAGATATTTTAGAGAGCATGACAGAGTAAAGGTTAGATTGTTGGAATTTTTTTCTTTACCTCGAACAAACATCAGAATACTTTCTTGAAAAATTTGAAAAAATTTAATATTGATAAAAAGTTGTAGTTTGCGCTGATAACACTTGGTACTCGTGTTTTAGTGGTGTGTCACGTCAAGGTGTGGAAAATGTTTTAAGCAAGCTAAACTCGAATTTAAACCAGAATGTATTGGGTATTGGATTCGCAGACCATATTTTAAATTATGCAATGTTGTTGTTGTAGTGACGAAATGTGGTGCTATTCTTCTGGCTCCAAGTCCAGATTCAGGAACTCTACTACTGCCCTTGGGCGGTAGCACAGATCTTCCTTTGTCAGGTTAGTTGGTTTCTCTGGACTATTGAAAAGGTTAAATAATGCAATAAAAACTGTTGCTGATGTAATACTAATTGATGCAAATGGCAGGGTTAAAAAAATGTATGGTTATTTTACTGTACGGGGGAGACGTTGGAGGACTTCTGAGACAAAAGCAATGTTGAATATAACAAACAAGCAAATATCACATACAATGGAACTCGCTGGCTGGAATTAATGCCAGCACTAGAAAGAGTTTTGAATCTACAAACACCTAATGGATATTTTGTAACGGTTGAGAAATGTCCGAATAAAATAAAAGAATTTTTTGAAGAATTACTATTTAATTCAAAAAATAAAGGAAAGCATTAAATAGTAATTAAATAGTAAATTTATGCACAATTTAGCTAGCGCGTTTTGACCGTCCCACGTTCTCGCAATAGAATTTCTAATTAGTATTTTGAAGAATTTTTCCATTTTGTCCCACATTTTAGTGATTTGGCTCTGGTCAGTTTATATTAAATCCACTAAAGATGAATTTTATCTCAAACAATTTCAAAATGCAAATGGAAACACTAAAAAAGAATGGGATATTGTTAACGAAATATTAAATAACAAAAAAGAAACAATTACCGTCAATGAAATCTTATCCAATCAGATTAAAATTTTAAGGTCTGAAGTGGATATGGCCAATTATATTAATGAGTATTTTTGTAGCATTGCAGAAAGCTTGAAACAGTCACTACCACGTGTAGATAAATATGTTTCAAATAATCTTAGAAAAGAATTGATTGGAGCTAGCTTCTCTCAAAATAGTTTTGTTTTTTGGCCTATATCAACTTCAGAGTTATATAGAACTATAAATGGATTGGAGTCCAAAAACTCATGTGACTATGACGGTATTAGCAACAAACTGATAAAAAAAATTAACTGATATATATTGTTGACGTAATCGCGTTTATTTTTAACCTAAGTGTAAAAGTAGGAATTTTTCCAGAAAATTTGAAAAAAGCGCTTGTCATTCCTCTATGCAAAAAGGTGATAAAAAAAAGGTGGAAAACTACAGACCTATCTCACTCCTGCCAGTGTTTTCCAAACTATTTGAAAAATGCATGAAAACTAGCATTTTAAGCTTTCTGGATAGGGCGTTTTTTTCCATAGTTCGCAATACGGATTTCGTGTAGGACGTAGTGCAGAAGATGCGTTGGTAAATTTTTGTAATAGGATATTTGAGAGTTTAAACGACCTAAATTGTACTGCAGGACTCTTTGGTGATATTACCAAAGCTTTTGACATGGTTGTTCATGATATCCTTTTGGAGAAGTTATATGCTGCTGGTTTTCGGGGCAACATTTATAGTTGGTTTAAGTCATATCTAAGTCGTAGGGCTCAACAAGTAAAAATTAATGATACTCTTAGCGATCCAAAATATGTCAATGTTGGTGTTCCACAAGGGTCTGTCCTGGGCCCAATTTTATTTTTAATTTACCTAAACTCAATTTTCGAGCAAAAATTTAACGGCAAAATATCAGCCTTGCAGATGATATGGGATTTAGTTTTTTTCATAAAAATATTTTTTTACTTGCTGAACAAATAAATAAGGATTTGATTCTTTTAAATCAATGGTTCCTAGTTCATTCTATGGTTTTAAGTAACAAAACTAAGCTGATGTATTTTAGCTTAACTGATAACAATCTACAAAACTTACTAGTTAGAAGCCACTCGCCATCGTGTGCTGGTAACAACTGTACAAATGATTGCTTTTTTATTGAGAATATCAAATCATTTCAATATCTGGGCCTTACTCTGGACAATCGTCTGAACTGGAAACCACATGTCGATTATCTTAAGAAATATTTCTTAATGCTAAACAGTAAATTTTATCTCTTAAAATCTTTGTGTCCAGCCCAGCGTCCATATTAAAAAATATATACTACGGATTATTCAACTCAAAATTAGGGTATGGTCTTTGTTGTTTTAGCGGAACTTATGTAAATACGTTAAAACCATTATTGATAGCTCAAAAACATGTAATTAGGATTATTTTTAATAGGAAGAGAATGTCCCACACTTGGCCTATATTCTGTTTAAATCGTATTTTGCCACTACGACATTTATATGTGTACAAGATTCTGAAGGCGTTTTACAACATGAGCGGTAATCGTATGATAAGGTATCATACAATATCAAAACAAATACTTCGTTCCCAAAATTTAGTTATGCTACCGCGATTTAGAACAACGCACTTTAGAAATTACTTCTTGGTTACTGCTCCCAACATTTTCAACAAATTACCTATATTTCGTGATCAATCTCCTACTCTGTCGATTTTCTTAAAATGCTTAAAAGCATGGCTTTTTAATGTTACGGATATTGAGGAATTGTTTAAATTTATCATTTAATATCGTTTTTTGCATATACATTTAAATATATTAAATTGAATTCTTGTGCATTTATTTCTATTATAACCCCCACGTCACATTTTTATTTAGCACTGAAAGAAGGATTTTTTTTTAATATCTTCATAGATACAACTAAAATTTTTTCTTTTTTTTTGAAGGGGTATAAGACTAGTAGCTCTGCTGCTAAAATGCATTCCTAAAAATTTTTTCGTAAAAGGAATAAAAAAAATAAATGTAAAATAATAATAAATATATAATTATTGAAATTTATTTTGCACTTGTACAATATCACTTTTACATTTTACATCCTAGTTATCGTAGTTGAAAGTTAAACTTTACGCCCGTTAAATAAAAGCCTGTTGTTATATAAAACATTAGTGTATTTTTCTACTTTGCCGCCCGTAAAATAATCGCCCGGAAAATAATCATAAAATTAGAACAAACAAATAAATTATTGTATGAAGTTTATAGAAAAAATCATGGCATGTTTAGTATAATTTTCAAAATATCTAGCGAGTTTAAAAAATTCAAAAAATGATTTATACTACAATTAAGCTGTGTGGTTGTGCGTAAAACGTTGTACATACACTCAGGAAGATTACGCCCTAAGTTCAATAAAAGCCCTCGCTTCGTGTCGGGTTTCAATATGAACCGCAGGCGCTATCTTCTACTTTCCGCCCTCGATATGTAAATAACTATTACCGCACTCCGAAAACAAAAATTAAAATTTTACTATAGGATACATTAGCATTTTTTTGCATATCAATATAGACTAACAAATTAAATTGTTTCTTAGTTTTTAGCTTTTTAAGTTTATATCTTAGATCTATGATCTATCTATTAGATCTATCTATCTAAGATTTTATATCTTGTATGCACATCTAGCGCTACAGGGTATTAAGCCCATCAAGCAGCGACATCCCTCGGGTTAGAGGCCCTTGGGTTAGATTAAGTCGCCTTCCGGGCGTAATAACCTTCATAGCGCCCTTGGTACATAAATAGCTGTTATAAATATACAAACTACAAAAGTTGTGTACGTTCATCGAAAAAATTATAAATTGAAAGAAAAATTATTTTAAAAAACCACAGATTTATTGTACATAGTTACAAATTATTTTTGAATTTTATAGAAAAAAAATGTAGTTCCATCAAAATATTTTAAATGATGTTGTATATTTTATAAAAATTTTGTAGAATTTTCCTTCGATTTTTTGAATGTGTAAAACTGTAAAACTATTATTAAAACCTCTTTTAAAAAGCGGATATTCATTGCAGTTATGACTGATGACTTCAATTCAATCGGTTGAACTATCCAATTGCATACATTAAACTAATAAAGCCATTCGTCAAACGAGGCAAATTTTAAAGAGAGCTAGTGGTGTTCAATCAAGGAGTTGTATGTTACTTTCCCATAAAGCACTAAAGCTAAAGAACTAAAGCTTAACTAACGACCACAACGGATAAAGTAATAATGCCTATTTCATTTTGTAGTTTTTGTTTGTGTACATAAAAAAAACATTAAGATTTTGCCACATATTTTTTGTGCTATTGTTAATGTGTTTTGATGGATATATGATCTTTATATTGGAACAATTTTTGTTTTGTGAAAAAAAAACCAGTCATCTTGTTTGATTTATGATGAGAAAATTTCACATTTTTTTTATATATAAATAAAGTATTGTATTTTATACATAAGACCTTGGTTCCACAACAACATGTGGTCTGAGGTGTTGATTGATAGACACAAATTTTCTTTTATTTTGATTTTTTAAAGAATGCCCTAGTAAAAATTGTTCACCAGTTTACTAATACAATTTAAAAAAAAAATATTAAACAACTACAGATAAGCAAAAAATATTGAAGTATTGATGATATTTGCATTGTATTTCTTAAAAGAAAGAAATAAGTGATCCTGCGATGAATATTTTGATGAAGTTCCTAATTACTTTCATTATAATTATCAGCAACTAACATTTTTCACTCCCTCTCTTTACTCTAATGGCATTTTATGATTCTTTTTTATATATCTTGTAAACATAGTCAACAAATTTTTTTTAGTTTTGTTTTTACTTTTAGAGGTGCAACTTTGTGATTTTTGTCAGTTTTTGTTTAAAAGTGAAATATTGTGTTGAAAAACAATATACAAATCAGTGATCAACGGTACAGAAAATCGAAGAAGCTGCAGAACAATAATTTTTTGTTATAATAGTTTTTAATTTCGGGAAAAAACTGACGTGACTAAATCATAGAGGAAGAAGGAAGAACCATCTCCTTAAAAAATATTAATGCTTTATTAAATTAATTTTAATGCCTCAAAAATTTATAATTAATAAAATTCTAGTTTAAAACATGAAAATGGCTTTTAAAATACCACAATTTTCATTTGGTCTATATTTTATTCTGTGTTCTATACTATTTTTATTCTAAATATTCTGTACGGTTTTTACGCTCTATGTTCACATTGATTTCACTAACTCCATAATTGATTTCGATTATAATAAATAAGTAATCAATGAGTTCGACTATTCTATAGTAGTAAGTGCCTGCTGAAATTTGCAAATGAACTCTATCATTTCATCAGTGATGAATCTTTTATGAAAATTCACTAATTATTTCGTCAGTTTGTTGGTAGTGAAATCCCTGATGAAGTTCATTGATCATTCATGAACTCACTGTTTTATCATTCATGAGTTCACTAATTCTCTGTTACTAGGGTGGATAACTAATTAATAAATTCTATCATATACCCTAGGAACAAAGAACTAGTGAATTCATACAATAGTTCATCATGAAAATCATCATTACCTATTCAATGAAACGTATATGAGCTTGTGATGTGAATTCACTTATTTACTTTTGTATATGCTCTTCTCTTCTAATGAATGTTTCAATGAAAACCATGCTGAACTTCATTATGAATATCAGTATTATGGAACTCATGAAGTTATTGATGAATATCAGTATTATGGAACTCATGAAGCTATTGATGAATATCAGTATTATGGAACGCATGAAGTTATTGATGAATATCAGTATTATGGAACGCATGAAGTTATTGATGAATATCTATCGGAAACTCATGAATGATAAAACAGTGAGTTCATGAATAAACTTCATCAGGGATTTCACTACCAACAAACCGACGAAATAATTAGTGAATTTTCATAAAAGATTCATCACTGATGAAATGATAGAGTTCATTTGCAAATTTCAGCAGGCACTTCACTACTAAAGAATAGTCGAACTCATTGATTACTTATTTATTATAATCGAAATCAATTATGGAGTTAGTGAAATCAATGTGAACATAGAGCGTAAAAACCGTACAGAATATTTAGAATAAAAATAGTATAGAACACAGAATAAAATATATACCAAATGAAAATTGTGGTATTTTAAAAGTCATTTTCATGTTTTAAACTAGAATTTTATTAATTATAAATTTTTGAGGCATTAAAATTAATTTAATAAAGCATTAATATTTTTTAAGGAGATGGTTCTTCCTTCTTCCTCTATGATTTAGTCACGTCAGTTTTTTCCTGAAATTAAAAACTATTATAACAAAAAATTATTGTTTTGCAGCTTCTTCGGTTTTCTGTACCGTTAATCACTGATTTGTATATTGTTTTTCAACACAATATTTCACTTTTAACCAAAAACTGACAAAAATCACAAAGTTGCACCTCTAAACGTAAAAACAAAACTAGACAAAATTTGTTGACTATGTTTACAAGATATATCAAAAAGAATCATAAAATGCCATTAGAGTAAAGAGAGGGAGTGAAAAATGTTAGTTGCTGATAATTATCATGAAAGTAATTAAGAACTTCATCAAAATATTCATCGCAGGATCACTTATTTATTTCTTTTAAGAAATACAATGAAAATATCATCAATACTTCAATATTTTTTGCTTATCTGTAGTTGTTTAATATTTTTTTTTTAAATTGTATTAGTAAACTGGTGAACAATTTTTACAAGGGTTTTTTTTTTAATTGTATTAGTAAACTGGTGAATAATTTTTACTAGGGAATTTTTACTAGGGCAAATTATGTGTGGTGGTGTTGTAGGTGTGACGTTGCACAGTGGGATTTGTTCATACAATGTTTGGCAAAAAATATAAGGAGTGCTCGTAGAATGTTGAAAATTTGCTCTGAGCTTTGGTTAGCTCAATTAAGAAAAATATAAAGTTTCATCAACATTGGCCACGCCCACTACCCCACCGCCCATAGAACCCAAAATTTATTTTTGGCCCAAAGTCTTTGAAATTTGACACAGAGCCTTTTATTACCTCAATTAAGAATAAAATAAAGTTTCATCAAAATTGGTCACGCCCACTACCCTCCGCCCATAGAACCCAAAATTTCACGATTTTATGATTTTATAAATTTTATGATTTTATAAAAGATTATTAATTATTTAAACTTTTTTTTTTTTAATTGATAGTATGGAGTCTTACCTTTCATTTTATTATAGCGGGAGCACCTAGCACGACCGAGCAACCTTTTTTTTCTTCCAAGGAAGTTTACAATCACGGCATATTATAGAACAAATTTTATTCTATCATATCTTTTAAACCGTATGAGCGATCTTTATAATTTTTTTTTCTAAATACGCAGAAAAGGCTATATTTGAAAATAATCACTATTTAAATTAGAGCAATAAAGTTATCTTACGTACAAACACTATAGAAGTGCGTAAACAGTTTTTAATATTTTGGACCAAAATTTACATGTGACTTTACGTCATTATTTCAAAGACAAATAAACGTTTTTTTGGGATACAATTTATGGATTCTTTATACTGAATCAATTTTCTACAAAACTGCATCATTACATTTTTAAATTTTATGTGTCGAAAAAATTACTTATTGCACAAAAAATCCCACTGTGCGTTGTGAGATCGTTTATTTGCTTTTTGGTGGATTTAATATGTTATTAAAAGTAGTTTTAACCAAATTAAATAAAACTGTTCCGAAATCGCATTGATAAAGTAGTTTCCGTTAATGTTTTTAGTTTGGTTTGATAAATTTTTTGGATTATTCTGGACTTGGACTATTCTACTTAAATTTTTTATTTAAACTAATCTGACACATCCAATTCTATTTGTACGCAAAGCTGTCTGGTCCCGAAATCTACCTATTTCTATACACTCCAGATTATTTGAGAAAATTACGAAGCGTCTGGAAACACTCGAGGTTGCTTTGCTCCACATTTGAAATCCAATATTGTATTTTCCTTGAAAAGGCAACCAATTTATCTTTTGTTTGCAATATGTTGACTAGTTTTCCTTGCCAAATATCATTCGTTCAATTTTCTAAATATATCACACCATTCTTAATTAAATAAAATTTGTCACACGGAACCCCAAATTTTTTTCGTGGAACTCCAGGGTTCCGCGGAATACACTTTGGGAACCACTGGTCTGGTCAGTTCACATAATAAATCATTCAGTTCGTTTGGTTGAATTGTAATATTTGGAGAAAGATAGACTGAGCATATGGATGTTTCATTTAGATATTTTGTTTTTATTGCAACCGCTTGAAGGTTGGAGTTTAAACGGATTTCATTGAACTCAATTTTATTTTGTATGTAAATTGCATTTCCTCCTGATGCTCTTTGATTTAGATTACTATGCTTAAAAATACTTTTTTTAACGACTGTCATAGAAAATAATGTTTTCTATCTATCATTTTAAAACAGAAAGTTGGCTTTTGCTGTTTAGCGTGCATTTTTTAATTTTTTCTGCTCTAATGCAGAAAGTAAGACAAAAGACATAATAGACAAAGACATAATATTAAATAATTTATAACATATTATGAATTATTTTTTATTTAAAAATAGATAATTTATTAATTTAAATTTTTAGCTTGACGTTCGTTCGATATGTTTTTTAAACAAAAACTAAATAATATAAATGCCTCCTTAGCAACGCATATCTTACTTAAAAAAATATTGTTTTTTAAAAATTAAAATTATGATTTAAGCTTTTTTAATAATAAACAAATATGTCGGCAGTCGTTAAAAAAATAGTATGTATACTTTGAGCAGAAAGTAACATTGCTGCTCTGACATGATTGCTGGTTTCGGCTACGCCTCAACCAGCAACTTTCATGCACGAGCAGCAATGTCGTACTTTCTGCTCTTAATATACAATGTACTATTATAAGATGGTAAATCATCACAGCGAGTATGCGTTTCTTGTAAAGCTATGACATTGGGATTGAAATTGTTTATTAATTGTCTCAACTCTTCGTAATTATTTCTATATCCATTACAATTCCATTGAAGAATAAAAGACATAACTAAAAAAATAAAAAAAAAATAAAATAAAAATACGAAATTATAACATTTCATCATCCTCCAAATTTCCATCATGCTCTTCTCTAAAGTTTTTAGCTTTATCGGAAGGCACATTTGTTTTATTTGATTTTTGATAAATCTGGTTAAGTAATTGTGGATTTAAACTTCCAGAGTTGATCCTTGAGTTTTCTTGGTCATCGCTTTCTTTGAGTTTTATTTGTTCATTATTTGTTTCAATATTTAGCTTGCTCTGTTTAATTTCTGTTTCTTGCTCTGTATTTTGTTGTTTTTTTGTAAATGTATTGTATTTTCTGAAATTTGTTTTATTTTATTTTCTGTTTTATTATCAGTTTCGGAAACTGTTTGAGGAATAACATTTTTTATATTGGTTAAAGTTGCTGTAATATTTGTCGGAGACGGAGACGGAGACAAGACAAGACGGAGACGGAGACAATCTTTCCGTAATCCTAATTTTATTGATTTCTTTTTCTTTGAGAAAAGCAGAACATTGTTTATTCAATGTAGAATGATGACCTTGACAACTAACACATTTTTGCGGTTTATCACGGATATTAGACTCATGAAAAGTATCAGCACAATTAGCTCAAATCTTTTGTTTGTATCAATTTTCAGATTTATGACCAAAAGCTAAACAGTTCATACATCTCAAAGGAATTGGTATATTTGGTGTTACGTTGACACTTTCATAACCGATATTAATTTTTTAGGGAAGGACAGAGGACTTAAAGGTTAGGATATATAAACCAGTAAAATAAGTTTGCTCACCTTTTTTTTCTATTCTGTGGACATCAACGACATTTTGGTCTTTAAATTCTTCTTTATTTTCTTCCCTAGGTACAATATTTAGTTCTCTGCTGTATATAACTGCGTTTGTTGTGTTAAGAGACCCGTGTTCAGATACTTCTACATCATACAGCCCTAGTTTTTTGATTTTAAGCGTTAAGTTTTTTGTTTTACACAAAAAAAAATTTTAATCACTTGTACGAGAAAAAAAGAAAAATTTCTATATTCAAATAGTCCAGTAACTTGGTCGCCTGAGAGTATGGGGTAGTATGCGTCAAATCCGGTAGTTCTGATTTTTTGCAGACTTGTTTATGATGTTGGCCTAATGAATAATCCAAGTTTGTGACCTCGAGCGCCGAACGTAACTTTGTCAAAAATCGAAAAAACCGCGAAAAAATCGTTATTTTTTCAAATTTTGGCGATTATAACGCTAAAGGCGATTATAACGCTTCTTTGTACTTTATTGTGACGTTTTTAAAGTAGACTAAATTTGCTACAATGTGATACTAGAACTGTCTCTGTAGACCCAATAGTTTCCGAGATTAAGCCTCAAAAATCGAAAAAATCGTTATTTTTTCAAATTTTGGCGATTATGGCCCTAAAAGACTAGTTTTGAAAAAAACTTTCAATATTTTACACGTCTTCAAAAATTCATTCAGAACGATAGAATTGCAAAAAATTGCGAAGTTCGAAATAAATGATAAACTTTGAAAGGCTTAATCTCGGAAACTATTGGGTCTACAGAGACAGTTCTAACATCATATTGTAGCAAATTTAGTCTACTTTAAAAACGTTCTAAAAAAGAATAAAGAAAAAACTAGTCCTTTAGGGTTATAATCGCCAGAATTTGAAAAAATAACGATTTTTTCTCGGTTTTTTCGATTTTTGACAAAGTTGCGTTCGGCGCTCGAGGTCACAAACTTGGATTATTCATTAGGCCAACATCATAAACAAATCTGATGAGATGTATAAAGTTACTGGACTAAAAGTAAAAACAAAATTATATTTCAATATAATAAATGCAAGAAAAATCGATCGATAATTTAAATTATTTAATTATTTCAATGTTATCTCGTTTACGATTTAACAACGAATGGGTTGTATATTAAGAGCAGAAAGTACTACATTGCTGCTCGTGCATGAAAATTGCTGGTTGAGGCGTAGCCGAAGTATACTTACTATTTTTTAACGACTGCCGACAAATGCGAACAAAGTTGCAAAGGAGGCATTTATTTGTTGTTTAAAAAACGTATCGGACATCAAGTTAAAATTTTAAATTAATAAATTTAAAATTTATACAGAGTTTGTATCTATTTTTAAATAAAAATAATTTAAAATGAGCAGTAGTGATGAAAGTGATATAATTAGCACTTCACCTCATATTAAAGAAGCAGCCAACAATTTAACTTTAGATCTGTTGCCTGAAAAATCTAAAGTCCGGTATGAAAAAGCTGACCTATTATTTATCAATTCGTGTAAGAACAAAAAAACAGGAAATTTTTATTCTGAAGATATGTTTTTGCTATATTTTGGTATACTATCGCAGACAAAAAAGTCTTCAACAATGTGGTCAAATTATTTAATGTTAAAATCAACATTCATCGTTAAAATTTGGATATTAGTAAATATAAAAGATTTATGCCTTTTATAAAAAAGAAGCCCTTGGGTTATAGAGCCAAAAAATCAAAAGTGTTTTGGGGAGAAGAAATTAATAAACTTTAATATTATGTCTTTGTCCATTATGTCTTTGGTTTTACTTGTGTTTTTACTTTCCGACTAAGAACAGAAAAAATTAAAAAATGCTCGCTAAACAGCAAAAGCCAACTTTCTGTTTTAAACTGATAGATAGAAGACATTATTTTCTATGACAGTCGTTAAAAAATGATTTTACGCTATTTGACAAAAAACATTTTCACAAGGGATTAAGCCTGCACAGAAAAAGAATATTTAAATGCTATCGTAGGAAAAAAATTTAATTTGCGAAATAGGATTCACATTTGAGGAGTGAAAAAAGCGCTAGAATAAATTAAAATTGTAACTGGTAAGAAATTTGCGGACCACTAAACTTCTCCAACAGACCTCTAATGGTCCGCGGACCACCGGTTAAGAAACACTGCTTTAGAATTTACACTTTAAATTGTATTTGAAAAATCGTCAATCTAACCATATATCCGTTGACGTTGTGTAAAATGTAATGAACTATATTAAATTATAGTACACGAAAGATGAACATGATTGAAAGCCAAAACATCACGACGATCATATTGTATTTAAATCATCCAATTTCATTTGCTCTTCTAAATCATCGCTTAGACGCTTCAATAAAAAAACTAGGATGCCATTAAAAAGTTTTACTGTAAGAATTCATAGAATATTACTTCGTACGCACATGTTTCTCACATTTAAACATTGACAAGCTAAATTACAAATTGAGCGCAACCCTTTATTTTTATACAACTTCTCGTTCTGGCGAAAAACTTTTGAGGAATTATTACCTAGCGAACACAATTTCTTATGTATTTCTTATAATCTTATTATATTTCTTATTTATAATCCATGTTTGCATTTCTTTTTCAGCCACTATCAAATTAATTTTTTTTACAACAGGTAAAATGGTAAAACAATGGTTTTGCTTTCGTCAAAACCGTTTTCTAAAACAAAAACGCTCAAATAAAAAAAATAAAAATATAAAAAATGTTATTTTTGTAATAAATAAAAATGTGGAAATTTGTATTTTGTTGTTCGCTTTTTTATCAAAATTGTTACCAATTAAAATTTTAAAATACACAAAAATCATAAAAAAGGCCACCAAAACTTAACTAATTTAGCACATAAATTAATTTTACAAACATTTCAACAAAAATTAAAACACTTGTGGCACAGTTGATAACAACTTGACTATTTGATTTTAAATTTAAATAACGATCGATTGATTATTAATAGCTAGAATTTTCTATTTATGTTTCTTTTTTATGTGCCATGGTCACTCTTACGCTCAATACAAATATTTCATCATATGATCTCGAAATTATAATATTACAAAAAAAAATAAATAACACGAAAATCAAAAACTAAATGTTGAACAACCGTAATTCATTACGACAAAACCTCATACATTCTTTCGTAATACTTACTTGCCCAGTTTTTATTATTGACGCAAGTCAAAAATATGAAATAAAATGAAAGTTAAATTCTTTAGGGTATTTAGACTTAGAAACATGTATTAAAACTGTGTGACGCAACGAATTAATCAACATGCAATTGCATGAGCATACTACAACTTTTATATATAAAATGTATTATTTCGCTCAAAAATGTTTAAAGTACTGTATGAGAAAATGTTTAAAAATTTGTTGATTGACTTGTAGGCAAGGCACTTGCTTGAGGAATTTTTCAAAAAATTATGAGAATTTGCCACCGGTCGAGGGGAACTCGTTTAAAAAATGTTTTGCCATTTCGGATTTCTTTATGTTTATGCATTATTGTTATTATTATTATTTATTTGGTTCTATTTTCACACTTTTGTGTTTTTCTAAACTGCTTTTTTTTGACTTTTCTTTACATTGACATTTTTCACTTTTTTAAAATTACTGCATTTGCAAAAAATGTAAATAGAATAATTTGAGTTTCCTTTCAAATTTATGGACTAAAGTCATAATAATTGATTTTAAGTTAATTTTTCCTGTAAATATTAGATTTGTTTTCACATAAATTATTGAATAATTTAATAAATATTATAATACAGCTAATTAATTGCAATGTACAAAATTATTTATAATCAAATTCTAGTGGCTCCATATAAGAATAAGAAGAATAAGATAAGAGTGGTTCCATAACATAAGTGGTAGATACAATATGTTCACTTTAAAAATTATTTTGTTTTTAAAAATTGGATTCGTCAAGAAATATTAATTTAAGAGTTTTATTAATTTATAAGTCTATCAATTCATATTTCTGAAAAAAAAATAAAATATTCGTGATAATCACCCGTGATAACCTACCTATTCTTAATAATTTTCCTTTTATTAGCCTGTTTAAAATTTGATTGGTCAAACTGAATAATGTCATTACATTTTAGATAACTTCGTTGGGTTCAATTCAAATAAAAATAAAGCAAACAATTTTCCATATAATTTCCTTTCAAAACATAGATAAAACTCAAATTAATCTCAACTTTTTAAATTAATTATAATTCTTTTTTCATTAACACAGAACTCCATCTCAAAAAACTATATCTTAGAGAATTTTTTTTTGGTTTAAGATTTATTATTTAAACTACTTGTATGTTTTTATTCCCTTGCTATTTTTTCTTTCTTTTCGAATAGTTGTCTAAGAAAAACAAAATTTCTTGTTGTATAAAGATAAAAATAATAAAACTTTAATACTGTTTTTGATAACTGGATTTTGTGATTATTTTTTATGGCTTTAATATGAAAAAACCGACTCAAAGTTAAAACTGGGTAACCATTTCTTTTCGTTTTAAATTTAAGATGAAAAATCGTTAGTCATGAAATAACTTCCATAGAGTTCGTTTCTACGTTCTTGTCGATAAAATTTTTTTTTAAAACCAAATTTTCTGAACGGATAACCTAAATATATCAATATAACACACAAAATAAACTGAGCATATTTTATCTATTCTCATACATAATGCATACCATCACTTATCAATCAATTTTTTTTATAAATAGATCAAATAAATCACGAAAGAAATAATCAATCAAATTAAATCTTCGCATGAAAAAGAAAATTTTATAAATCAAAACCATAAATAGCCTTATCGAGATTTAGACGTATTATTCGAACAATTTACAAAAAAAAATTGGTGAAGACAGACAAAATCATAAACCTTTTCTTATATATATTTTTTTTTCTTGCTTATACTCGTTGAAGAAAATCAGCTTAATTTTTGGAGAATGTTGAAACATAAAATATGAGATGAGGCTTTTTTCATATAAAGATTTATGTCATGATCAATTGCGATGATAATAAGATGAATTTTTTGAGAATAATTTATGACTGGTAGTCTACTAACGCAATATGTAGTAGAGATAAAAGAAAAGTTTAAGGTGAATCTTTGACGAGTTTTTTTCATTTATATCTTATTAGTACAACCTACATATTACAACATGAACCAATTCTCTTGAATAATCAAAAAACATATGTTTTAAGCATTGGTTTCAGTGCGTATGACATTTAATTTAGTCACTTACATAAATTAAAATAATTAATTCCGTTGTGTCTTATGGCTAGCAATCTATCCATAAATTTTAATAAAACAAACCACATATTTGTTTTTAAAAAGATCACTTTCGATCAATTTATCACATTTTTAAATAGATCACTTGGTAACGCAACTATTCAATAAGTATCCATCTCCAAATAACATGAGGTTGGTTATTAACTAAACATTAAATTGATAACATTACATAAATGAACTTTAATGGTCCGTCTCACTATTAGCTATTTGTGATAAGACATATTTTTAGCTACATCACTTTGGAAACTGCATCTCCACTGCGGTTAATCTTGTTTGCATATATGCGCGTTCATTTTTATTATAACACACTTTTATTTAATTTGAGATTTGTGTTGGCTTACCATCTAAAAACTTGCTTGTGCTGGCCAAATCGAAAAAAACTGATAAAAGTAGGTTATTTTCAAAACTTAATTAAAATTTGAACTTAAATACTATTAGGCTGGGGCCGTTACCTTTTTGAGATGAAAAAATTAGTAGCAGGTAACGGCCGGCTGGAATATATAGTTGAGGTCATAAACAATGAAAAAAAAAACTTTCGAACTTGAGATGAAGGGAAGTAGTGAAATGGGGTGATGTGTAAGGGGAGAAAACTGTTTTTCGTTATTTGTAACGAAACGAGAACTCCTAGAGAAAAGTGTTTCAAACAAAAATTGTAGATAATAAAAAAATCTAAAACTTTTGTTTCATACATTTTTCGAAATAACCTTAAAGTTTGCGAGAAAATGATGAAAACCGACTTTTCTGTTTTTTATGTTTTTTTCGCGTGAAAATTATGTAATTTAAATGAAACTTTGTGAAAATACGTAATTATTTGCACATAATAAGCATGAATTTTTTCAATTATGGAAAATAAATATTTTTCGAGATTTTAACATTTTTCCGAAAAAACATCCCTTTCTTCGGCGAACAACTTTATTGATGTTTTTTTGGATTTTGATGTTGTACTAGTGCTTATTTTTTTCGTCAAGATGTCTACTCTCAAATGGTATATCGATTTGAATGATTTATTGTTATTTAGCAGCTTAAAATTGAGAAAAACCGAAAAAAAAATTTTCGAATCGCGAACTTGTCGATTTTTTTAATTTTTTTCAATTTTTTAGCATATTTATGTTAATAATTCATAATATTTTAAAGAAAAAACTTTCTTTGGTATAAAATAAATAAAATTGAATGAAGTTCATCGCGGAAAGGTAGGGAAAACTTCATGAAACTTAACATTTACATGGAAACTAAAAGTACTTAATTAATTTTCATAAACTTCAGTTAAGTTTCGAAAACTTTACATGCATAATAAATTATTCTAAATACATATGATAAAATACAACATACAATTATTTAAATTGGCTACGAATTTTTTACTTTATTTACATATATTTACTTTATTAATAGTGATTGAGCATAAAAAGAAAAATCAATAAAATAAACGTTAAGATCTAATCAATTTTAGGCCTCTTTTGTTGTGGTTCGTTTTCTTCATCGATAAAACTCTCAAATTCTCTAGTATCTTCAAAATCATTGGCATTTTCTGGCTCTTCAACTTCGATGTTATTATTCTTTGCTGGCTCTTCATCGATATCTTCATAATCACTTAAATCTACAAATACTTCTCTGTCTGTATTTGAACAGTTATCAGTGCATGTATTGCATACATTGGTACATTTTAAGCCATGTTTTCGGCAGCCACATCTTTGATTATTGCATCCACTTTCACAAGTACAGCTAACACTTTTTAAAAACTTTCCGGGAATCAAGTCAGAACTGTCAGAGATGTATTTCGGCACGAGTCTTCCTACATTTTCGTCCCAGCCCCAGTCCTTTGCTTTTTTGTTGTCCTGATCGTGGTCAAAATTACCCAACCAAGTTTGCAATTGGTAATAGACTCTGTAGGAGTGTTGTGCAGCTGCTTCTTCAGTTGGAGGGAGTTTTTCCAATTTAAATGTGGATTTGTTTGTAGCTTGCTCATACAGCTCAAATCGTAATTGATTTAACGAATTATAAATTTTCTTACTTTTGTAAATACTAGCTGTAAGTTGAGATCCATTTTTTGCTATGGTTATGTGGTCTGCATCTTTTTGATAATAAACACTGGCAAGGTTTAATAAATTTTTATTGTCCAATAAAGATCTTACTATTGTTATTTTCCCTTTTCCAGCAAAACTTGAAGTTGTATCACATCCAGAGAAAGCATGAAGAAACGCTATTATACTTGTGTATGGTTCGTGTTTAAAACAATGGGATGTATACAATGAATCTTTGACGTTGCTTGAGCATGGTTTGTGAAAATAAATATCAAGCCCATTCGAATTTAATTGGTGTAAAAGAACTAGTAAATCGATGTCTTGACCCACGATTATTACAGTTTTATCATCTTGTTTAGCTAAATGAATCGCAGTATTAACAATCAGTGCGTCGGCGTCTTCAGGAGCTTGCTTACATAAAAAGCCCTCGGACTGTGATTTATTTGATATTGTGATAATTAAATTTTTTTTATTATTTTGATTTGATAAAAATTTTTCTTGTGAAAAGGGTATTTTACTTATACTTTGATATTCAAATGTGGGGACGTTCGATGATTTATTGCGACGTGATCGTTCGGATTGTTTTGTGCCCGACGCAATGAGGACAGGTACGGTCGTATATGTAGGTGCAATTGTATTTACTTCAGGGTATCCATCAAAAACCACATAACTATTATTTGCATAATGACTTCGAACATAATTGAGATATTTCTGTGAGATTTCCTCAATACTATCATACTTTTGCCAAATAACCTTGTGTAGTAAAAACCCGCCGTCAATAACGTGTACAACATTGCTACAGGCTGGCAAAGCACTAATACTCGTGAATTCGTCGTACAGCTCGGATTTCTTATTCTTTCTTAGACCATTTTCTGTGAAAAGTGACAGAGGGAAAGGAGCTAGCTCATAATTCAAATATTCTTTCATATCATCTTTACTGTTAATATTTAACGAAATTCTTTGAAATAATAATAACGGATTAATTACAACTTTTTCACCGTTAACTTTTACTGATGATTGAAGTGCTTTGAGAGGAACTACTTTGTTTGTTTTTTTAAATTTAACAATACCAAAATTGTTTCCAATAATAGATTTCATTGATTTTTCACCTTCTTCACGCGCTCGATAGCAGTTAATTGTTTCATCACCTATGACTCCAGAATAAATTGCAATAATATTTTCAGTAGCTGGAAACGGGTCATAACGATCAAAAAATTTCGATAATCTATCAAGGTCGGCTACATCTCTAGAAATTCGATATTCTTTCGAATCCAGATGCTGTTCTGATGTTGCAAAAGATACATTACAAAATTCTTCCATTTCATTGCATACTTCAACTAAAATAATCGTAGTTAAAATAAATTTAGCCAATACACTTTCAGACAGTCCACGACCATGCGTAAGACCACCTTGAGTTTTGATAGATCTCATCAAGACTTGTTCTATAGTCATGTCAGACCATACTCCGGACCAAAATTTGTCTGTCCTCCTGATGGTAAAAAAACCTTGGGACGTGAATTTTTCGAATTCGTCCTCGGGCATTGAATACTTAAGTTTCTTCATATCCTGTAAGTACAAGTGGGCAGACTTGGCATACAAAAAATGACCACTCGCATGAAAATAAGGGATCATTCTCTCAACGGATTTTAGGTGCAAATCCCAATCTCCTGATTTTTCTGCTCTTATGAAATCTTTTACCAGAGCGATCATTTCCCAGTATTGAATCCAAAGTTGCAACTCAATTAAATCTGTTTTGTTTAATTCGCCCAAAAAATTTTCTTTACCTATATCGAGGAGAACTGTATTTAACTGTGATCTTTCTGTGATCTTTCAAGGACGACAAAATAATTTGTGTTAGAGCAAGTTGAACGAGAAAATGACCTCTAACAGCTCTTGAATATGCATGTCCTGATATAGCTTTATCCGCCGAATTTTCAGCAAAAATTTCAAAGAAAGCTTCACGCAGCCCACTACCATCCATTATAAATCCAACTCCTCCGAGGAAAGACATAAGAAGGTGAAAACCACCAAGTCTGACCCTGATAGACGACAAATTGAAAGGATCATTCTTCGGATCAACACTAGCCAGAATTACACGAGCTTTTTGCCATAACGGCTGATCGAACGTTACAAAGCAATTGAACTGATCATGTTTTTTGGTAGATTCAGCCGCTTGAACCAATACAGTAAAAATTGTATCGTAATTGCTTGGGGGATTATTTACAAATGGCAAAGGTATTATTTTTGAAGTTTCGTAAGTGTAGTCTACATGTATTTTTTGCATGAACCCATTCCAGCCGTCAGAGAATTTGTTGGCGTTTTTCGAAAAAAACCAAGCAAAGTCTTGCATTGAAATTTTATAAAACTTATTGCTCTCGTCATAGACATCTTCTAAGATAATTGATTTTAAGCCATCTGAACTTTTCTTTTCAAAATGCTGCAGTTCAACGAATCCAATTTTGCCTATCTCTTCTGACGTTGGAATATTTTTCAATTAAGCAATAGTTTTTTTTCGAAACAACGCTTGATTTAGGAGTTGCTATCATGATCCCACCCATAGCGTGAAATGTATTTCGCCCGTCGATCGTGCACGTGTTGTGATCAGCATTGTCATATGTAAACTGAATATAAGCATCAGAAGTAACTGTATTATTTGCTGGATTCTTGATTATTGACGATTCGAATTTAACAACTTCTTTGTACGAAGCAGCTAATCCTAGATTAGATAAAGAATTTATCAACTCTTTAGATGCGCTTTTTTGTGAATCATTGATGATAAACCGAGTAGAATTGGCGATGAGAAAGATCGAGGTCTTGCAGACGAAATAACGCAATGAGACAATGTAGCAATTTTCTTGTCATACTTAAGTTGATTGCTTTCGTTTGTATCTTTATGTGTTTTTATTATAATACTTAAAAAAGTGCTCAACGTTTTTGGTATATTAGTAAAAAGATTTTGTTTTTTTAAATCTGGCAATTCATATTGATCGTTTGCATAACAAGTTGATCTAATTTCCTCTAAACATATTTTGGCAGCCATCTCAACAATTCGAAGAGCCTCTTCTGCACGATTTTTGAATTTTTTTTCATACCAATTTTCAGCCAGTTCTTTTGTAATATTTATTTTATACAAAATAATAAGGTCATTTTTCAAGGTATGGAGTATTATTTCATTTGAAAAATAATCTCGCAGTTTATTCTTGATGGTCGTGACGTTTGGAAATTTGGGATCGTCTGTGAATTCCGCCTTCATTTGATTTATTGAAAATTGACACTCACTTTTGTTGTATTTCATAAACTGGATAATATAATCGATAAAATCTTTAGTACTCTGACTGGCAGGACGACCAACTTTTTCGGAAGAGCTTTCTTTATAAAAATTTGCCATGCAAGCTGAGTGGTAACGGGCCTTCTCTGAGATCAAATCTTCAATATTTTTCAATCGGGCAAGCATATTTTTACATTGCGGATCAGTACGTTTACTTTCAGCAACCTCAATGATATTTTGTTTCGTAGACGCATTTGTTATAAATCGAACCTCTTGTTTGTAAACATTACAGATATTTCCGCAAAAAAAACAAAGAGGTGCAAAATCAAATATTTTTGCATCTTGGATAATTTTTTTACCTTCCGATAAGGTCTTTCTTTTCGATTTTTTATATTCATCTATTGAACTTTGCCTTATGTAAGCAGCTTTACATTTTTGGTGGACTTTGGCAGATGTCAATTTTTCCATTATTGGGTGTTTGTGGTCGCCTCTTTCTTTGCTAACCCGCACCAGACGCTCGACAGCACCTGCCTTGATTTCGCATAAATCATCTTGATCATTTTTGTTACAAATGATGCAATTGAGTTGTTCCATACTGTCCATTTAAAATATCTTTTATTTACTTAGTACATATAATAAATATTGATCATTCTTAGTTTGTTTTTTTCTTCATTTACGATTTCATTAATTATTATAATAAAAATTAATTCAGCTAATACTATTCTATAATGTTTTTTACTAATTTATAAAACATTCACTTTAAATCAGAGATTTAATAAAAACACTTTTTATTCGTCTAAATATTAAAGTGTTATACTTTATTACCGTGATTTGCGGCCTTAAAGTGTCACTTTTAACTATTTATTTTGTTTCATAATTACGTCCAAAAAAGTAAAATGGATTTGTATTTGTTTAAATTATATGAAAATTAAATTTTTTATCAAAGCGACCCTTAAATTCGAAATTTCGTTATCCAATTAAAATTGTTGTTATCATTTGTTGTCATAGTTATACAATTATTTGGAAAAAAACAAACATTTTGTCAAAGGTTACTTGTTCAACATATTTTTATTTCAAAATTTATGCAAATTATAATTTTCATTTAGAATAAACAATTTTTTTCAAAATATTTTGCTTGCGGCGAATAAAAAGTAGTATATGATGCACGGAGGTAAGCTATTTTGGACTTAGTGTGTGTGCAAATCTCGGCTAGAGCCTCAATTTGCAAATTCCACATCCGTCCAAAATATTTAGCTTTACGTCCTAGCATCATAATGTACTATTGTTTAATTTCGTTTTCTCCAATTGTATGAAATTTAATTGATATAAAAAATATTGGATGAATGTAAAAATAAAAAATGTTCCTGAACAATATTATAAAAAAATGTTCTCGAAAATTGTAATTCGTCGAAAATTTTTTTTTATAATACGTGCGTTCCTTTGGAACAAAATAGCTTCTCAAAGCAGCTTTTGAGTAGATCACCAATTTTTCAAAAAAAACCACACTATTTTTTTATTACTAATTTTTTTATTTTGGGCTGATATTTAGATCTAGCTGGTCCATTTTATTATTAAAAATATCAAAACAAGATTAAAAATATCAAAAATATCTAAATAAAATCGAAAATTAAACTGCTTTTCAACTACACAGCTTGTTCGAGGTAGAGTAGATCAAAGCAAATTTAAGTAAGTATGCTTTTCAATGGAACGCGCCTAATATTGTTCAGGAACATTTTTTACATTCATGCAATATTTTTTCCGTCAATTTATTTTTATACTGTTGAAGAAAAGTAAAACAAACGAAACTCAACAAAATGTTTTTAATATTAATATTATTTTATATTATTCAAATTATAAGTACAGAATATGTAACAGACGCATCACAAACTGAAAAAATACTTTCACACAACTAGATGAATAGAGATTTACTACTACAACAGAACGAGCTCTGCTGCTTTTGTACAGGCTTACTTTATCCTACCCTCTCTCCCCACAACCTTCAGTCGTTTTGGGCGGGCATTTCAAATACCTGTATGCTCAGGGTTGCCACGTTTTCAAAGTTTCAAAGTAGGACACACTACCCCTAATGTCTCAAAACTAAAAAACTCGTTGGATTTGTGCCACTTCATTTTTCAGTTAAAAATAAATTTTTTAAAAAAAAATTAGGTTTCGGTTTGGTGTAAGTATGAATGTATGAATGAATGTATGGGCGTTATTTCTGTAATGCTAATTTATTTATTTATAATGAATAATGGAATACAAATTCGCATTGATGTTATTAGCCTCCAATGCGGTAACACTCGAAAAACTTAAACTTAAAGTTTTAAGAACTCAGAAATACAGCCAAACATGCCGTCTGCTGATTCATTGGCACTTTCAAAAAAATCAATAAACTTATGTTGTAAGCCAGTTACTCATAAGTAGTTAAGTAACTGTATAAGTTCAAAAGTAGTAGTAGTTTTGTGTATTTACATATTTCTTCAAAATCGTTTGCTTTCTGTAGCCAAAGGTTTAACTTTATAACAAAATTCGGTTCAGTCATTTTATTTTACTAATAATTCTAAGAACAGCTAGTTTGTAACAAAAGTTATTTAAAAACAGAGGTTTAACGGTGGGTTTATTTCAAAATTTAAACAATGGTGGTTTACCACCTGAATAAATCGTGCAATAAAGCATAGATATTCACATATGTCAGCAATGTAAATTATTTGCTATTGTTACTAACCTTTCGACATAAAGTTAAATAATTAGTTACAATTTTAATATAAGTAAAGGTGCAATAACAATTACTTATTTTGCTAGCGCGTTTATTGAGAGAAATAGGTAGAAAAAAAATCTATTTTTTTCAGTGTAAGATATTGTATTACAGTTTGCCTAAAGTAGGGCATTTTTATAGTAAAGGAGGATGTAGGACATTCTTGCTCCAAAGGAGGACTGTCCAACCGAAAGTAGGACACGTGGCAACTCTATAGTATGCTGTTAAATTTTAAGCTTTGTAAATTTTTTTTTGTTTGAATACGTAACAGCATTTTTTTATTTTTACTTTATTCAATTTTAGCGTTGTTTCCAATAAGTAAATTCATCCAACTTTATTTATTTTATACCAAAGAAAGTTTTTTCTTTAAAATATTATGAATTATTAACATAGATATGCTAAAAAATTGAAAAAAATTAAAAAAATCGACAAGTTCGAGATTCGAAATTTTTTTTTTTCGGTTTTTCTCAATTTTAAGCTGCTAAATAACAATAAATCATTCAAATCGATACACCATTTGAGAGTAGACATCTTGACGAAAAAAATAAGCACTAGTACAACATCAAAATCCAAAAAAACATCAATAAAGTTGTCAGAGGCGTAGCTAGGAGGGGGGCGGTCCACCCCGGGTGTCACCCGTTTTGGGGTGACACCCGAACGTAAAAAACTTAAACAAACCATCACAATGTTTTCAACGATAAATCACTTCGAAACCGTTTTGGGGTGACACCCGAACGTAAACAACTTAAACAAACCATCACAATGTTTTCAATGATAAATCACTTCGAAACCGTTTTGGGGTGACACCCGAACGTAAAAAACATAAACAAACCATCACAATGTTTTCAACGATAAATCACTTCGAAACCGTTTTGGGGTGACACCCGAACGTAAACAACTTAAACAAACCATCACAATGTTTTCAATGATAAATCACTTCGAAACCGTTTTGGGGTGACACCCGAACGTAAAAAACTTAAACAAACCATCACAATGTTTTCAACGATAAATCACTTCGAAACCGTTTTGGGGTGACACCCGAACGTAAACAACTTAAACAAACCATTACAATGTTTTCAATGATAAATCACTTCGAAACCGTTTTGGGGTGACACCCGAACGTAAAAAACTTAAACAAACCATCACAATGTTTTCAACGATAAATCACTTCGAAACCGTTTTGGGGTGACACCCGAACGTAAACAACTTAAACAAACCATCACAATGTTTTCAATGATAAATCACTTCGAAACCGTTTTGGGGTGACACCCGAACGTAAAAAACATAAACAAACCATCACAATGTTTTCGACGATAAATCACTTCGAAACCGTTTTGGGGTGACACCCGAACGTAAAAAACTTAAACAAACCATTACATGTTTTCAACGATAAATCACTTCGAAACCGTTTTGGGGTGACACCCGAACGTAAACAACTTAAACAAACCATCACAATGTTTTCAATGATAAATCACTTCGAAACCGTTTTGGGGTGACACCCGAACGTAAAAAACATAAACAAACCATCACAATGTTTTCAACGATAAATCACTTCGAAACCGTTTTGGGGTGACACCCGAACGTAAACAACTTAAACAAACCATCACAATGTTTTCAATGATAAATCACTTCGAAACCGTTTTGGGGTGACACCCGAACGTAAAAAACTTAAACAAACCATCACAATGTTTTCAACGATAAATCACTTCGAAACCGTTTTGGGGTGACACCCGAACGTAAACAACTTAAACAAACCATCACAATGTTTTCAATGATAAATCAATTCGAAACCGTTTTGGGGTGACACCCGAACGTAAAAAACATAAACAAACCATCACAATGTTTTCAACGATAAATCACTTCGAAACCGTTTTGGGGTGACACCCGAACGTAAACAACTTAAACAAACCATCACAATGTTTTCAACGATAAATCACTTCGAAACTGTTTTGGGGTGACACCCGAACGTAAACAACTTAAACAACCCATCACAATGTTTTCAATGATAAATCACTTCGAAACCGTTTTGGGGTGACACCCGAACGTAAAAAACTTAAACAAACCATCACAATGTTTTCAACGATAAATCCCTTCGAAACCGTTTTGGGGTGACACCCGAACGTAAACAACTTAAACAAACCATCACAATGTTTTCAATGATAAATCACTTCGAAACCGTTTTGGGGTGACACCCGAACGTAAAAATCATAAACAAACCATCACAATGTTTTCAACGATAAATCACTTCGAAACCGTTTTGGGGTGACACCCGAACGTAAACAACTTAAACAAACCATCACAATGTTTTCAATGATAAATCACTTCGAAACCGTTTTGGGGTGACACCCGAACGTAAAAAACATAAACAAACCATCACAATGTTTTCAACGATAAATCACTTCGAAACCGTTTCGGGGTGACACCCGAACGTAAAAAACTTAAACAAACCATTACATGTTTTCAACGATAAATCACTTCGAAACCGTTTTGGGGTGACACCCGAACGTAAACAACTTAAACAAACCATCACAATGTTTTCAATGATAAATCACTTCGAAACCGTTTTGGGGTGACACCCGAACGTAAAAAACATAAACAAACCATCACAATGTTTTCAACGATAAATCACTTCGAAACCGTTTTGGGGTGACACCCGAACGTAAACAACTTAAACAAACCATCACAATGTTTTCAATGATAAATCACTTCGAAACCGTTTTGGGGTGACACCCGAACGTAAAAAACTTAAACAAACCATCACAATGTTTTCAACGATAAATCACTTCGAAACCGTTTTGGGGTGACACCCGAACGTAAACAACTTAAACAAACCATCACAATGTTTTCAATGATAAATCAATTCGAAACCGTTTTGGGGTGACACCCGAACGTAAAAAACATAAACAAACCATCACAATGTTTTCAACGATAAATCACTTCGCTACCGTTTTGGGGTGACACCCGAACGTAAAAAACTTAAACAAACCATCACATGTTTTCAACGATAAATCACTTCGAAACTGTTTTGGGGTGACACCCGAACGTAAACAACTTAAACAACCCATCACAATGTTTTCAATGATAAATCACTTCGAAACCGTTTTGGGGTGACACCCGAACGTAAAAAACTTAAACAAACCATCACATGTTTTCAACGATAAATCACTTAGAAACCATTTTAACCAGGTTATCCATATAATTTTAATTTATAAATTGTGATAACTTATAAATGTGTCCTATAAATGTGTTATTGGTTCAAAAAGAATCTATTCTACTTTTTAAAATTTTTGAGGTATTACGCGAAATAAAATTTTAACAATATTAATCGAATCAACATGTTGAGCATTGAATCCCATCACCACAATTACTCAATAGCTTTGAATATTCCCATAGATACCATATTGACCGTTTTTTACGATATATTATTTAGTATGCAAGCATGATTATTTAATGACCAGGTCTGAAAACACATATGCTGAATAATGTATAGGAAAAGTGGTTTACCTCGATTATGTGGCACCCTTTGTCGATAGGGTGGCACCCTTGAGTTACAATGTCTTTATTCCAAAATTATTTCTAAAATATCCGCTTAACCGCATTTAACCTAATCCGCATTTCAAACAAATTAATTGCAAACACCTAAGGAAACTAACAAACAATCAAATTACCGTGTTTGTAAATGATCTGAAAATAATTTTTTTTCCTTTATCTTGAAACTCAAAGAATAAATTGAAATAGATCGTTTTTCAATGGACACAAAAATAATTACTGTGGAATAAAATGGCAGTTATGCAATTACTACAGTTTTGCAAATTTTTGTAGGTTGATATATACTCATACTGTTTGTTTTCAGTTTTATATATTTATATATTTGAATTAAATGAAAGTTTATCATTTAAAAGTACATTTTGTTGGGTTTTAAATACCTTGGAAATTTCAAACTCATTAAGTGATTCTTTTAAAGATCCTTGGCTACATAAATGTAAAGCCTTCAATTTTTTTTTAAAAATGGTGTAGCTATTGTTATTAACTATGTAATTGGTTTGCAAAAATAAACTTAAAATTTTGTTTATTTTTCTTCTTAGGAAGGTATTCCTTAAATCAGTCTTTAAAACATTTTCCGGTTTTCCCGATGTAAAATTTTTCACAAAAATCACATTCAATTTTGTAAATTATTGAGCATGATTCTAATTGGATATTTAATTTTGGTTTCAATTCTTTATATAAAATATCTTTTAGGATTTCATACTTATATTTTTTTAAATAGTTCCTTATAATATTAGGCTATGATTTGTATATTCCATTTTATCAAATATTATTTAATATAAGTTGTTACAAGGAAATTTAAATAAATTAATTTTCTTGGCGGTGTATTTAGTCGTTAACACAGTGTACTTATTATGAACTATGTACCTATTATGTATCCTACAAATATATTTAGAATTAATGCTTTGCTGATACCTATACTATAATTAAAAATATTTTTTGGATTTCATTTAGCAAATATCCCAAAAAATAAATATGCCACGAGGAGTTCATAGTTTTAAAGAAAAAGTTGGTTCCAGCAGAGAAAGACCAAATCTATAAATATGTTACAAAACCCGATGATATCCAAGGTTCATCAAAAGAAACTGATTATCACGTTGATGCAACGAATGTTTCAGAGAATATTGGCTCATCTTTGGAAAGTAACAGCAACAATACAGAATTAATAATGATAACCTATGATGACGAATTAGAAAGGAATAATGAAAATGACAGTGATAATGCCGCTAATGCTTCTACTATCGAAGACAGTATTTGCATGGGTGAATCACTTCAGGACTTAAGAGATGTATCACATTGGAATATACTCGTATTTGGTAATGTTCGCATTGAAATCATAAAAAAAGAAAGTGAACATTTTCAAAATAGAGAAGGGTCGTTTGTTACTGTATCTAGACACGGGTTAGGCATAAAAGGTGATATTCGCCATCTTTCTAAAGAATGGTTTTATAAAATGATGAATAATGGTGAAAAAATTCTACGGCCATGGATTTTTTATTCTCCTGTAAATAATAACTTGCGTCCTGTATTGCTTCTGTTGTCGTGTATTTGCTGTCACTAATAATAATAATACAAAATCAACATTTACTACTGGATATCAGAAGCGGTGGAAACTAAATCCCAAAGTGGCCGAGCATGAAACTTCAAATGAACATCTGGAGAATTTTGAAAAGTGGAAAACTTTAGAAATGAGGTTAAAAATTCATAAAACGATACGAGACGCAGCCTTGCAATTAATATACAATAAAAAACAGAAGTGGAAACATCTTTTATCAAGATTATTGGATATAACTTTGTTTTTATCTAAACAAACCCAGCATTTCATGGACATGATGAAGGACAAAGTTCTTCAAATAAGGCAATTTCTTAGAACTAACCAAACTATTGTCAAAGTATGATGTAGTGTTAAAAGAACACATTTTGAATTTGGAGCATGGTAAATCACCAAAAGTATCATATTTGTCACCAGATATACAAAATGAGTTCATAAATGTTTTAGCGATCCACGTAAAGTTTAAGCTTGTCAACGAAATTAAATCGGTTAAATATTTTGGAATTATGTTTGATAGCACACCTGACATTTCACATATTGATCAAATGTCAGAAGTGATTCGTTATGTGAAAATTGATGGTAGTAAAGTGGAAATCAAGGAAGTATTCCTTGGATTTTTTCCTTTACGTGGAAAAAAGCCGCTGATTTAAGCGATGAAATTCTTACACTGAAAAAAAATTGAAGTAATGATAACCTCATCTCGAAGATAGCAGTTTATTATTCATGCAAAGAAAAGATATTTACAAACAATTTCACCGTGATTGGGACAACTACTCAGTACTCAGTAACATTTTCCTGATAACAGAATGAGGTGTAATTAAAATATAAAGTGCTATCCAATATAACAGTAGTTGAATAAAGTTAATAACTATTTCCATGAAAACATATTTCTTTGGCCTTATATCTTGAATTTTTCATTTTAAAATTTAAGTATTTGAGATTAATTGAACTATATTTTATTTCCACATAAATATTTCATCTGATTGTCTCAACTGCATCGGCTTATCATTGTACGGTTGTTGAATCAATCTCGTATTTCGATTCGCCATATCTGCCCGCACGGTAAGGTTGAGACAACTGCATTTCGATTGGAAATAGGACATGTTTTTTTCAGTGTAAAAATCTTGAAAATGATGGTATTGATGTTATGAATTGTCGCTCCCAAAGGTTATGATAATGCAGCTGTTATGAGTAGTATACATGGAGAAGTGCAAGCTATTATTAAAGCAAAAAATAACAAAGCAATTTTTGTGGGCTGCAAAGATCATTCAATTAATTTATACGGCCAACACTCGTCAGTGGAAGCCATTTTTACATGTTTTTCTGCTTCGACTAGCCGCTGGGAAGTACTTGCTAAACACAACAAAGCAACTGTTAAAATACTCTTAACAGCGCATTGGAGTGCTCATTATGCTGTAGTAAAAGTATTGGCCGAAAACTTTGATGGGATTGTGGCTGAAATTGAGAAGTTAAGTGATCAACAAGAAAATGTAGACACTAGAGGCGCTGCACAGAACCTTAACAATGCAGCATGTGATTTTTCGTTTCTTTGCTTTCTTTTGTTTTGGAATGATATTCTAAGAAAAATAATATCTGTGCTCAGATTGGATTGCAAAGCACGGGCTTGAATATTGATCAATTAGCTACAAAAATAGAGTCAATTCATAACGAAGTCTCATTGTAGAAGAGGCAATAGATCTTGCTGCGAAAAAATCGGAGGACTATGACATTCCAATGGAAAGCCGAATTCGTCATAAAAACGCAAAAAACGAACGGGTGGTGAGTTTGCACCTGATGTTGGACTGACACTGAGAGCTCAACTTAAAAAGGACATGTTGGAATGTCTTGACCGATTCATTGTTGAACTCCAAACTAGACTGTTCTAGACTCCGAACTCAGTTCAAGATTTAGCTTCATTGTTCGAGGTTGTGCAGACAAACACTTAGCTTTTGGCGAACAGTGAAGAGTTAAAATTATCGGTATCAAAATTTACTGGTTTTTATGATGCGGTATTGGCAACAGAACTCCTCATAGAGATACAAAGGGTGAGGAGGGATTTAAAAGCGGCCAATGTTACAGTTTCTAACTGGGTGTACCTAGACTTTTTGAAATTCATCGTAGAATGGGATTTTTTAGAATTTCTTCCGAATCTTACGGTCGCACTAAAGTTATTTATGACTATTTGCGTATTAGTGGCTTCGTGTGAGAGGAGTTTCAGCAAATTAAAATTAGTTAAAAATTACTTGCGGGCTTATAATAATAATGCTCATTTGTATTAATTAAAAAAAATTATAAATTACGTTTATCGGCTTTTTATTATTATTGACAGTTTTTATTTTTGGGGTGACACCACAATATCCGCCCCGGGTGCCACCCATGCTAGCTACGCCACTGAAAGTTGTTCGCCGAAGAAAGGGATGTTTTTTCGGAAAAATGTTAAAATCTCGAAAAATATTTATTTTCCATAATTGAAAAAATTCATGCTTATTATGTGCAAATAATTACGTATTTTCAAAAAGTTTCATTTAAATTACATAATTTTCACGCGAAAAAAAAATAAAAAACAGAAAAGTCGGTTTTCATCATTTTCTCGCAAACTTTGAGGTTATTTCGAAAAATGTATGAAACAAAAGTTTTAGATTTTTTTATTATCTACAACTTTTGTTTGAAACACTTTTCTCTAGGAGTTCTCGTTTCGTTACAAATAACGAAAAACAGTTTTCTCCCCTTACACATCACCCCATTTCACTACTCCCCTTCATCTCAAGTTCGAAAGTTTTTTTTTTCATAGTTTATGACCTCAACTATATATGCCAGCCGGCCGTTACCTGCTACTAATTTTTTTTATTTCAGCTATAAAAATCCATAAAGGCCCCAGCCTATATACTGAGTATAATTTTCCCACCAATTTAATTTTGTTAATTGTGCTTTTTCGTTCTAGATTCGCGAGATTGTATTGTTGCACTTTTGTTGAATTCGTTGAATGGCGATCTTATTTTAATTTATCAGTGAAATTTATTATTAAAAGAACTTAAAATTAAAACAATGAACGACAATGACGTACTAAAATTTTACACTACATGTTTAATGTGATTTGGACAACTACACTTTAACATTCTCGAAAAAAAATATTTAAATAGTATTTAACACATGTTAGCAAAAATGCAAACATTAGATTTTTGACTATTAGTATTTATGATAGATAAACAATTTTCTGCTCCTATTTGTTATATAAAACCGAGCGCTTTCAATGAAGAAAAGCAACAAATGTATGCAAAATGTGTGAATATTTCTTTATATCAGAGAAAAGCTCTTTATATCACTCCTTTACTTTTTCAGAGCGAGAAACTTATAAATAATATAACACTCTGAAATACAGGTGTGAAAATAATAAAATATCACTCTTCCTCCTACATATAAATAAATATATTCTTTCAATTACTCAAAGATTTATTTTTTTCTTTAAAACTGATGCTTTCCAACGTAAAAAATAAATATTTTTTTGTGAATGTTTTGTTCAGTTTTGCAAGTATTGCTATAAAAATATATTAAAAGGAAGACGAAGAGGTACTGATATCCTTCTTTTAGAAAGGGATGAAACAAAAACAAATTAAATAAATAAAATAAAACTCCACAGGAGTGATTTCGAAAAACCTAAAAAATTTACTCCTTGAGTAATATATAGTTCTTCTATTGAAACTATAAACATTTTAATTTATGAATGCTATTTTAAGGAGTGAAATGAGTGCTCGAACAAAATAAAATTGTAAACTCTGCTAAATATTTATCTCTAACAAAAAACTACAGACGTTTATTCCCTTTCTATACTGAATGCGCCACCCCCTTTTGTTTTATGTAGTGAATCTAATGAAAATATCCAAATATCTAATGTTTGCATCTGTACTAAGATGTGTGAAATACTATTTAAATATTTTTTTTCCTTCTTAAAATTTCAAAGAAAATATAATGTACGGACTTAATCGTTTATTTCTTTGCAACATAACGTTGTGTCTATGCAAAACTCATTTTTCTTTTTAGTTCGTTTTTAAAAAAGTGAGTTTTGTAAATTTTTTTATTTATTTTTATTTAATTTTTAATATTAGTTAGTAGTTTATATACAAAATAAAAAATAAAAATTTAACAGAAAAAGTTAAATTTTTTATTTTATATTTTCTATATATATATATATATGTATTTTTCTCGTTTTAACCTTTTGATATTACTATACCAACAAATGTTAAGATTTGATTTTGTTAGGGGAATATTTAGTAAACTATAGAACTGTTGTAGAATGTAACGATCATTACATTCTACAACAAGTTAGAGAAAGTGTAACATTAAACTGGAAGACATACACATTGAAAGCATATATTCTATAGGAGTCGTGGATAAATTTTATATTTACGGAGGGAACAGACTAAAGAAAACGAGAATTTTTAGAATCTACTTAAATTCTCAATAACAAAAACAGCATTATCTTTAGAACTGATTTGAGGAATGTCAGCAATATTTATTTTCTGGTTTTAAAAACACATTTTTCATCAAAACACACAAACTTAAACGCTAGTTTTTCTTTTAATTTTCAAAGAGAATAGTATATTCTTCAACACCATACGATGCTACATAATCGTAGTGAAATACAAAACAAAATTGTATTCAACCTCAATTTTCTAAAACCAATGTCACAAGAAAAGTAGACAAAGCAGAAAGTAAAATAATAAAAACAACATGGAATGAATTCCATTAGAATTTCTGGAGCTTTCTTTGTAAGAATGGACAAACCTGGAATAATTAAGAATTTTAGAAAAATTGATTCTAAGAAATTCCTCTAAAAAAATGAGATTTAGTTTAAAATTATACTGCAATGATGTAAAGTTATTTTAAATTAGACGGCGATATCGTAAATAGTTTTAGTTGTTGCGCCGTAATTCTCATTAGCAATTTTCGATCACAATTTCTTTCATTTTAAAACTCTAAATCTTTTTAAATCACAATATTAGTTTCACATATCAATAAATTTTCTCTTAACACATTTTCAAAACTGAAGTTTTCTTTTAATCTCAAGTCGATAGTTTTATAAAGGATAAAACTAATAAATATTATCAGTTATCACAATTTTAGTCATTTCTAAGAATTTGTCTTTATAATCGTTTTGCCGATTATTCTTTTAAGTTCACACATTTCTCGTTGAAATAATTTCAAACAAAAAAAAAATCTACATCATTATTTTTTCTCATGCTAATAAACCTTATAATCATGTTAGAGCAAAATAAAACTTTAAATATTTTTATCCACGACTACTAAAGAATATATACTTTCCATGCGTATATTTTTCATTGTAATTGTATTCATTCCTTTTCTATATATCAAATTCTTTTTTATTTCTTTTATTACGCTTTATTTATTCAAAATTCCCCTAACAAATTAAAAACTTGATTTGTTGGTATAGTAATATAAACCAGTTAAAACAAAAACAATACATATATAAAATCTAAAATAAACAAAGATGTTTGGTTTTGTTTTTCATTTCATTCAATATGGCGATACAAACTTAAACAGGAAAACATGAATGAAATTATTTGAATTACTTGTAGTCGTGGATAAAATAGTATCTTGTATTCGCTTACGATGAAGGCAATTCTTCACTCGGATGATTCCCTCCACTCGCTACGCTCGTTCCGGGAAACTTCATCCTCGAGAAGAATTGCCTTCATTCTAGCTCATACAAGAATATACTATTTCACACTCTTTTATCAAAATAAAACAAATTTATTTTAGTTTCTAAGAAATAAGTTATATTGCATAATTTCCTTTGTAAAATAATCCTCCAACAACAATCCTTTTTCAAAATGTTAAATTTTATAATAAAAAAAAGAAGGCAGTATTAAGGACTGCCGACAGAAGTGAAAACTTAAATCTGTGAAATAGCTGTGTTTTTTGTATCTTCCAATTATTGTAGAATCGCAAATTAAAATTTCAGAATGTTTAAATTAAAATCATTAAAATTATTCTGGGTTTCACATCTATCAGTATTCCAAGCAACTATTATACATACATTTTTATATTTAAAATAATCAAAACATATCATATAAAAATTTGCGTCTATCAACACCTTAGAAAGCATGTTGTTGTGGGACCTTGTTCTTAAAAGTTTTTCATGTCTTGTTGTGACTCACCTTGTAATTTCTACTAACAAACCCATTTTATTTAAAAAAAATAGGGTATCATCAAAGAATATTCCATAACTTAGAGTAAGGGATGGTATCGTTGATTGAAAATACTTCACCAGCAACCCTAAGATATCACTTTGGCTAATGAGATTGCATTGCTATTGCCAGTGGTATACGATATCTCAAGATAACTCATATGCCAATAGCATCGACTAAAGTAAGCGTGGTTGTTACACCCATAGATCAACAAGTTTAAATTTTACAAATCTTCCTGCGGAAAGCGAAGCAAATTCATTGGTATTAATGCGCATTGTTGCCGTTTGCAAATCACTATCGGCTAAGTGCCACCATTTTTAATTATTTTATTTATCATGATTGCCATCCATGTTTAATCATATATAAGCTATGCTTCTTTGCATAGAATTTATGCAATTTCCATCTCGTAACTGTGAGTTTAAAATCGATATAATCGATGTTATCAAGTATGTATCAATTCCAACAATTCCAAATTGACAACATATTTGGTGAAGATGATAAAATTTGTAACATCATGTTAAATTCCAACACATATAATTTTTATATACAAATGTAATTGTTTCAGGTTGTACTATCTTTCTTACGTTATTTTTAATTTCATAAAAATTATGTTCAACAAAAAACACATTGATCAAAGCAAACTACCGTTTGAAACAATAGTTAAACAAAAAGAAAATTAAGTGTACACAACAACCTCCCAAATTTTCATGATGATTACTGTATTTATGCATAAAGGACAAACAGACATACAGACATACAATTTTATATATATTCAATATTTATTTAGCATGATAACTCGAATGCAAATTGTAAAAGACAGTAGCAATATAACTTTAAAAAACTGCGTTATAGATAAATTTTTTAAAATTCGTATAAAGAAATTTTTATTATTTTTATGAATTCATGAATAAAAAAAAATAATTTTAATGGTATTTAAAATAAAATTAAAAAAAAAGCAATAAAAAAATATTTACCACACCCACACCCACACCCGGAGTTGAACTGAAAACTCTGTTTGCGGCTGAGACACGGGCTTAAATGCATGTCATTTGACGATGTTATTACAGACCCGAAGTATTTGAAGTTTTCTACACGCTCTACTACATAGTCGCCAGTATTCAGATTGCCGGGAGGTATATTCCTGGATGTTGTTAAAAGTTTAGTCTTGCCGGTGTTAATGCATAATCCAAGTGGTTTAGCATTTCTTTCAAGCTGAGAGAGACTATCCTTAATATCGCTTGTTCTACGTCCGAGAAGCGCAATATCATCTGCATAGCCAAGAATTTGACTAGATTTGTTAAATATACAGTTTCGTGTCTCAATGCGGCTTTTTCTTATCGCGTACTCAAGCGCCAAGTTAAATAGTAAGGGCGCGAGTGCATCACCTTGTCGAACACCTGATGTTATATCAAAAGAGTCAAAAACTGACCCTTCGATTACTATTCTACAGTTTGATCCCGATGTTGTGAGTTTGCACAGAGAAACAAGTTTCACTGGAATACCAAGGCATATGAGTGCAGACCAGAGGTTGTCGCGGATGATGCTATCATGTGCTTGCTTGAAATCAACGTAGAGCTGGTGAATGCTGATGTTGTACTCCCAACATTTTTCCAGAATCATCCTTAAGGTAAAACATTGATCTATGGTTGAACGGTTGGGACGAAAACCACACTGATAGTCGCCGATGATAGATTCGGCGAACGGGATGAGTCGAGCGAGTACGACATTAGCTAGTATTTTATATGCAGTGTTCAACAGTGCAATTACGATAATTCGCACACTTTAAGCGGTCACCTTTTTTATGTAGCAGGACAATGAGAGCTGTTTTCCATTCAGCAGGTGGTTCTTCTTGGTCCCAGATTGCAAGAATTAGAACATATATACGGGAGACCAGAGCTGCTCGTCCATTCTTAAATAGTTCTGCAAGGATTCCATCGATACCTGGTGATTTGCCATTTTTTAATTTTTTGATGACTTCTTCTATTGTTGGGTAAGGGACAAAACTCTCCTAACTTGACGGAGCAATAGCTCTAATAAGATAAACTTCATTCGTCTTATTCAGTAGGTCTTGAAAGTGGAATCGCCATACTTCCAGCACATCACGTTCCCTTGTTTTAAGCTCGTTGTTTCCATTTTTGATGGCTGTAGATCTTGGGTGGAAACCTTTTGTTAGATTCCGTGCATTGGCAAAACACTCTTTCGAATTTCCATTAGCCGCATGTTGGTTTGGTTGGTTTTCGATACAGCTCTTCATGTGTTCGCGTTTCTTTTTCCGTAGGAGTTTTGCTGAGGCTTTTCTGGCGCTTAGATAATCAGTTTGGGAGCTTCGGATGTTTCTTGTTAACCATTTTTCTCGCAGTTTTTGTTTGTGCTCAATGATTTCGCGGCACTCGTCATCAAACCATTCGTTACGTGATTTCAGTGGTCGTTTTCCGATTGTAGTTTGTGCTGTGGATATGATGGTTGATTGAAGCGTTTGCCATTCTTCTTGTATGTTTAATGGCATCTCAGACGGGATGTCATGCTCTTCTAGCTTTGCGTTACAATTTCCTGATTCAGTGTTTCCAGGTGTTTAAATGCTTCGACGTTCCAGCGCACGGTCTTTGTTGCTTGCCTGTTAAATGTAGATGATAATTTGCACTTATACTTAAAGATGACAAGCATATGATCGGTGTTCATATCAGCACCTCTGTATGATCGAACGTCAGTTACACGTGTAGAGTGTCTCTTAGAAATCATGACGTGATCGATTTGTTTTTCAGTTCTTCCATCGTTTAATTTCCACATTGCTTTGTGGATTCTCTTATGAGGAAAGAAAGAGCTAGAAATTACTAGATCATACATCATAGCCAGTTCAGCTGCGCGAAACCCGTTATTGTTACTAGTATGATGCAAGCTGTTAGGGCCGACATGTGTTTTAAGTTCTGCACTTCTACCAATTTGCGCATTGAAGTCACCTACCACGATTTTTATATCGTGCCGCATTTTTATGATCGTTACATAAAATTTTTGCGTACGGATTCTCATTGTGCATATCCGCATATTAATTGGGCAAAAGTCGATAACATGTTGATTCACGCGATGATGTATGAAAATGCCAACTCCAAATTCTCCTCCGTTTTCATGACCGCAATAGTAGAGAGTGTATCCCTTGGCTGTTTCGTGGATTCCACTCCCTGGCAATCTTAGTTCTTGTAACGCCACTATATCTGGTGTGTAGCTATTGATTTGGTTTGTAAGTTTTAGTAGTTCTCCTGGTCTTCTAAGGCTTAGCACGTTCCAGGTTCCCATTTTTGAAAAAGCGTAGTCCGGGTACTGTTTCCGAGGTTGTTCTAATAATGAATCCGAGATAATCCGAGGCCTGTGTACAGAATTCATGACAAGTAATTTTTTACGGAACCCCATGTGTTAGCTCTTCGCCCAACCCAAATTTTCGTGAATGGGTACGTTCAGCATCTTAAGGTCACCAGAAACAACCTGTTTACATGTTTATATAGCGAGTCGCTTGATCCAAGACAGACGCCCGCTACAAACCGCTCCTAACATGGAGAACAGACGTCTGCTACACGTTTATATAGCGAGCCGCTTGATCCTAGGCAGACGCCCGCTTCAAGCCGCCCCTAACAGGGGGAACAGACGCTTGAGTTGCATTTGGTTTTATGGCACCAATGACTCGCCATGGTGCTGAATCATTGAGTATAAGCAGTATTTACTCTGCCACTCTCAACTACACCAACCTCATTCTGTTAGCGTTACCCAGGTAGCACGGCGTGAACGTAGAATTTCGGCTTTCACTACCATAACAGTAATACAACTAAATTAAATAATACAAATAAATTTTTTTAAATAAGAACAAAAACAAATTTTTAGTGTTTCATTTTTAATAAAAATATAACCCCAGTAACTTAGTGTACTGTGATTACACTAAAATAGACTTAATTGTGAATAAAGGTTTAAGTATTATTTAATAGTAGATTGTATTACTAGTGCGAATGCGTTTTCCAAACAAGAGCTAGTTTGCAGCAAAACCGTAGGGAGTGCTACAATAACTCGCGTTTGGAAAACGCATTCGCACTAGTAATACATCCTATTTTTTCTAACAAATGCATAAAATTTATAAATATTTATTTAATTGTTAATTTAATCATTTATTTAACAAAATTATAAACAAATTTAAGATATTTAAATAATTAAAGTGCGCCATCTTCGTTGTAATAGTTGTAAATTATACTACCTCGAAAAAATAAACACACCAATCCAACAACGGATTTTTAAAAAACATAGTAGTCCAACCAAGAGCTGTCAAAATTGTAAACTTTGAAAACCCCAAAAAATTGTTTTTTCTTGCAATTCAAATGATGTTGGGTTGTGTTTAAGTTGTTTTTTACTATATGCTAAGCTATTTAAATTATTATTTTGATATTTTAGAGCTATAAAAATATTATATTACTTACAGGTGTCCAGTACAGGTGTACTGGAAATTTAACAGTTTATTGATTTCACCGGACTAGCATTTTATTGCTGTAAGCTCAGATCAGCCCAGATCAGCTTCACTTCAATGGCATTGAGTGGCAGCTCGTGGAAATTAAATGCCGAATTAAAGGGATTAAAATGTGCATTGAAAATCTTGGAAGCAAACAAGCACCACTTAAAAACCATAATTACGAAGGCCAAGTTCAACTGGGACTAGCAGTGACTAACCTAGCATCTTGTTTGAACAGGCTCTTCCTTTAGACAATCAACAGCCTCCTTCTTTAGACCTTCTACCGATACCGTGTCAACAACCAACTCCTTCCACTCACCCTCAACAACGAACAACACGGCAACGCACAACCCGACGAGAGCCATTCCGACAACGAGAGCCGTTTTTGCCCATTTCACAAATATCGATACAGTTGACACCAGATAGACGAAGGAATCATGCGAAGACAATGTATGCCACGTCCTTGGCCCAAAACAGTATTCATTCTTTGAAGGTGGCAGAGGCAAATTACAAACTAAATTGAGACACAAAATTATTACAACAGCAAACAAATGGAACGAAAGAGAGAAACAACTTAAAAAGATCTAAGGGCCGAAGAATTGCAATTGAAAAAAATAGAGACAGAGAATTCTTTAAAAACAGAGCGTGGTATGTGTTACCTTTATTTGTTCGATTATTACTTTTTATAGTTGCTATAGTTACTTTATTTAATAGAAAAACTGGAACAAACTAAACGAATAGAGCGTGGTATGCCTGATAATCTTAATTTGTTCAATCATTGCTTTTAATTTTATTTTTACAGTTATACAAGCTAGCCAACACTCATCAATATGTCGGGCAATAACAGAAATAACGGAATTACAACAAGATAAACATGGGGTAATTGAAATAATAGACGGATCTTAAATAGCATTGTCTGCTGTAATTGTAAAATGTAATTGGGAATCGGTGTTCATGTGTAGCAAAAGATTCTACTCCCTTAATACACAAATTGAAATACTTACCAAATTGTTGTACTATTAAAAATTATATATATATAGAGCAATTCCATCCCAAAGCGATCACCTGTTGTCCATCAAAATGTTATTTTGCCGAAAACTATTTTCATTCGGTAGAGTATCGAAAATGGTTGAGTTAAATTTTTTTTTGATCCAAGAAACGCTTGGTTATCCTGTGCAGGTGGTATGGTCTAAAATCGCGAACTGTGCTTACACGCATATCTTGAAAATGTAACCATTTCTGAACGGCTAAACCAAGCAAAAACTTAGTAGTTTTAGGGAAAATTTTTATCTGAGCATGTTTTCATAAAACATCTATGAGGAAATCGGAAAATGGTCAGAAAAATCGTCATTTAACATAGCCTGAACTGAAATTTTGCCCGTTAAAAAAAGAAAAAAAAAACTTTCTTATATTTGCTTTTTAGTTTCCAAGTATAAAAATAGGGATATTTTTCGTTCTCAAGTAACGATTTTTTAAAATTTTGTCCTACAAAAGTAGGGTTCTTTATATGAAGCTTTAATCCAAATTTCACGCTCATAAACCTTAATAAACTAAAAGCCAAAGACATACATCTTGAAAAAGATAAAACAAAATATCAAAATGCTTTTTTATTCGCCTACATACTAAAGTGTTACTTTATTACTGTGATTTACGGCCTTAAAGTGTCACTTTTTAACTATTTATTTTGTTGTCATATATAGTTACGTCCAAAAAAGTAAAAAGCATTTGTATTTGTTTAAATTCTATGAAAAATAAATTTTTTTATCAAAGCAACCCTTAAATTCAAAATTTCATTATCCAATTAAAATTATTGTTATCATTTGTTGTCATGGTTATTCAATAACATTTCGGAGACAATACTCTATCGTCAAATGACAATTAAATAGTCTACGAGATTTAAACGCAAATAAGTGTTATACAGCCGTTGTACAGCCGTTGTATAGTTAAACTCAAGTTCTAGTTTTCATTTAACGAAACGAAACGCAAAAAAGTGTTATATAAGCAAAAATTATTTATAAAAATGTCGTCTATCTGTTGCAATCTATTTAACATTAATAAACATAAAAGTCACAAGCGCACATGCAACAAAATTCAAAATTCTACCGAACTTAAAGCAAAACTATTAAATACCAATCTTAATGCTGATGATTATATTTGTACTTCTTGCAAGATTCGTTTTAATAAAGAAAGCAAACTTATTGGTGTTTATTTGTTCTCGAACCGATTTCCGAACCTGCTCACGAGCTTGTTCCATCTACTTCCACTGGAATAACGAAAAAAAATGTGCCAGCTATCTCTACAAGCGAATCAAGCGAAGAGACAACTACTGAAGAAATAAGTGATAATATGGCAATGAAAATTGATGTTGATGCATCTATTTCAAATTTGAATAGTACTTTGTTGAATTTTTCTATTACATATTAGAAAAAAATGAGAGCAAAATGTTATCGAAAAGTGAAAGCGAAAAAAATATCAAATATTGTATCAAAAAAAATTTTTCATATGCAAGAAGAGGATGATGATAGTGGTGATTTCGATTTCATAAATGAAATTATTGATTAGATTCTTAATTATTATTAAGAGAATTTAATGTTAGTTTTTTTATGGCTAGAAAAGTCAAAAGATTAACATTACAAAAAGGAATCATGGTTTCGTCTGAACAAAAATTAGGTCATACGAATATTGATGAAATTATTGTGCATTTAGTGGAAGAATTTTATCGAGATGAAGAGTCAAGCAGAGCGTGTCCAGGAAAAATGGATTACGTAACTATAAGATCGAACGGTGAAAAGCAAACAAAACAACGCCGATTAATGCTATTTAACTTGAATGAAGCTTATAATATTTCCAAACAGAAATATTTGAATTTGAAAATTGGCTTCTCAAAATTTGCTTCCTTACGACCAAAAGAGTGTATTTTGGCTTTAGATAAATGTGGCACAGATTCTGTATGCGTGTGCATGTATCATCAAAATATGAAATTAATATTTGATCCATTAAAAAAACTTGGATGCTTTGGTGAAACAATTAAAAGTTATAAAGATCTCCTTTTGAAAATATTATGTGACAAACCAAATGATGATTGCTTCCTAAACAATTGTAAACAATGTCCTGGCACAAATGTGCTAGAACAATTTTTAAATGAGCGATTTGAAAACCGATGTATTGAGAAATTGCAGTTAAAACAATGGATGATAAACGAAGGTATTTATAAATTATGTTCGTAGCTTAGAGTAAAAATTGCCTATCTAGAAATTCACACTCTTTCCTAAATTGCCACAGCGTGTTGAATTGAAGGGTATGAGTAATGCCGGATGCTTTTTGGTTTTTCGAAAAATATCTTGAAAACGGTGCCGTTTAGGCCATTTAGGCCGTTCACAAAAATGCTCTCCGACGCACTGTTTTCGTGACATTTGCGAAAAACCAAAACCATCTTTTGGTATTTAGAGCATTATTAAATTGCGTATTGGATTCAAGATTCGAGCTTTTTTGCCCATCCTGTTTAAGGGTTACAAGGATCTAAGAAAATGTACTATTTTTTAGGTAGGCTGTTTTGACTCTACGGCACAGATCGTTGCCCCATTTAAATACTAGGATATCTTTTTATTCACCTACATTTAAACTGTATTGCATTTTGAAATAGGGCAGCGAGATGTAATTTTTAACTAAATAAGGATTATTTTTATTGAAAATGTAATAATATTATAGGAAGATGTACACTGGAAAACATTAATAAAATATGGAGGGGCTGAAATCTCACAGCTCTGAGATATCAAGACTTCGGTCTGGGTTAAGGATTTGTATATAGTTTTCAGCAAAATACTTTTATGAGGACATGGTTTTTAGTTTTGGGCAGCGATATATATCAAACAAAACTCTTTGTTAAAGTACAAGTATTTTTTATCTCTGTTTAAAAATTTATTACAAAACTAACACGAAACATCAATACGTTGCCGGAAAATTAAAATCAAAATTCCAAAAATATTGTTAAATTAAATAAAATCAAACTTTTTCAAAATTCCAAAAATATTCCAAAAATTAGAATAAAATCAAATATTTAAACTTTTTCTAAATTCCAATAATATTCCAAAAATTCTTAAAAATTCAAACTTTTTCCAAAATTCTAAAAATATTGCAAAAATTATTACAAAATCAAAAATTGAAAATTTTTTCAAAATTCCAAGAATTATAATAAAATCAAAAATTAAAAATTTTTCAAAATTCTAAAAATATTCCAAAAATTCTTACAAAATCAAAAATTAAAACTTTTTCCGAAATTCCAAAAATATTGCAAAAATTATTCCAAATTCAAAAATACAAACTTTTTCAAAATTCCAAAAATATTTCAAAAACTATAACAAATTCAAAAATCTCCATGTCCAATTTCATTCTAAATTACATTTACGTCATAAAAACAGCTACATTTTTTTTCCCAAAAAATTGGCTAAAAAAATAAATGAAATCATTTTTTGACACACTTGGCATTATTTTTTGACAAACTTATAATGCCATAATTCCCTATAATAATAATAAAATTTCATTTCAAACAAACAATTTTATTTTTTTCCAAAAAATTTGGGTACAAAAATGCATAAAAACCTTCTGACACACTTGACAACATTTTATTGACAAACTTATAGTGCCATAATTGTCAATAATAATAATAAAACTTCATTTCAAACAAACAATTAATTTTATTTTTTTTCCAAAAAATTAGGTAAAAAAATAAATAAAAATCTTTCTTTTGACACACTTGACAACATTTTTTTGACAAACTCTTAATGCAATAATCTAGTTTTTGATCTCACATACCAATCCCGACCATCAAGATTTCTCCAAATTTAATGTTCCTACTCATAATCACTTAAAATGAACTTTAAGCCAAAAATATGAAAATTTGCTATTTTTGACACACATAATGATTTTTTTGACACACTTCCGGTACAGTTATCGAACACAGCGTCCTTTCGGACCTGTCCCTTGAGTATACTTATTTTAAAAAAAAAAATTTTGAAATCCCTCCAGCGGTTTTCCCTGCAGCGTAGGTAATGACGGCCGGCCGGACGGCCAGCCGGACGGCCGGCAGACAGACATACATTTTTTTTTTGCTTTATTAGAATCAGTAGGTCCTAAAACGTCGAGAAATGCCAAAAAAGTGGGGGTAAGAATTTCACTTTTGGCTCATGAATGTAATACTTAGGTCTTTCAGACCGAAGTAAAACGTGGACGACTTTCTAGACTACTTTTCACAAGCAATACACAAATTAAACCCACATGCATTTATAGCAAAAAAGCAGTCAAGCTTTTTACAAGAAAAAAGGAACATTTATTACCAAATGAGTTTATCGTAATTTCTGACTTTGCCGAAAATTACACATTTTTGGTACAAAATGAAATACAGGCGTATCATTGGGCGAATGATCAGTGTACAATTCACCCATTTTGTATTTACTACAAGGATTCTAATAGCGAGTTACAGAATATTAGCTTGGTGGTGGTAGCAGAAAGCCACAAACACAATTACGTTTCTGTTTACTTATTTCAAATGGAATTATTGAAGTTTTTAAAAGGAAAATTTGGAAACACTATTAAGAAAATTTTTTTTCCGATGGTGCTGCTTCTCAGTACAAAAATAAAAAATTCTTTTTCAATTTATGCGAAATGAAGCAAACGTAGCAATTTTTTTGCTACCTACCTACCTCGGTTTTTTGAGGTTAGGTTACAATTTTAAAGTATCTTACCCCCTTAGATGGATTTGATATTTAATCACAAACATTTTTCATTTTTTTTTTTATATGATCATTAGAGCCCGAAATATTTCAACAATAGTGAAGCGACCTACCTAAAAAACACCAAAAAACCAGTTTTTGCCATTTTCGAGGCACTTCCGGACCTCCAAATTTGCTAAATAATTACATGCCCACTAACCTTTATGTCCTTAACATAAAACAAAAAAAAATTCAACTTTGCTCTTACATCAAATATATCACTTTTTTTTACTAATATGACTCCACTAACCACGGAAAGGCTCCATGCGATGCAATTGGAGGGACTCTGAAACGTATGGCTACTAGAGCTAGTTTACAACGTGTGTATGCGGACCATATATTAACAGCAACAGACTTGTTCGAATGGATACAAAAGAAAGAGTCTAACATTAACACCATATTTTGCTCTCAAGATGAACACGATATGATGGAGAGAAAATTACAAAACAAATATGATAATGTGAAAACGATTATAGGCACACAATCCTTTCACTCATTTGTGGCATTTAATGAATATAAAATGACTGTCAAAAGATTTTCTTATTCAGTTGATTCAAAAACAGTTAGTTTAATATAAATAAGGTTTGTTTTAAGTTCTAATATTTTTCTTCCTTTTATATCATTATATTTATACAATCATATTTTGGTGTTGGATTTAAATTGTAATTTAAAATAAAAAAAATGAAAAAAAAAATATTATGCAAATAAGTATTCTAGTGTTTAAATTAAGAGGTTTAATTAATTAATTAATTAATTTATTATATTTTTTAATTAAATAAAAAGTATTTTAATACACCTATCCCCCGTTTTACACGGTAGATACGTTCCTGATAAAAACGTGTTAATCGAAAATATAAATTTTGTATGGAAAACCGTGTTAAACGAAAAACGTGGGTTCTTGGTCATTTCTTGGGCAACAAACAGATTCGGTGAAACATAAAAGTACCAGTTTAATCACATAAGATATCGACATAATAGTTAAATTCATTTTCAAAACGAAACATGTAGCATAACCAATAAGAAATTAACAGAAAAATAAAAAGTAATTATGCATGCACATACTAGCATTTTGACCTAAATCAAACCTAACTTAACTTGATTCAGTTCGGTGCGACTTGGAAGTTAAATCTGTAATTAATAATTGTGCTTTCTTTTTAGCTAAATCTTGCAAACATCTTCATATTGACTTAAAAATTCGTTGACACTTCGCAGAAATCGGAGAGCTAGTTCAATATTCGGATCATGTTGTTGAAAGTAGTTGCATTATTTATTATCTTCTGGTATAATGGTTGCAATAAAGAAGTTTTACTTTTGGATAGACATACAATTTATCCATTTGTAAGCTGCAAATTTTGAGGTTGACATGGAGCATTGTCCAGTAAAAGAAGAACCTTAAATATTATTTTGATTAAATACTATTTTACTTGTGGTACGCAAGAGTTATGAGACAAATCAATGAACAATGTGGCTTTAACCCAAGCTTTTGTATTGGCATTCCAATAAATGGAAAGAGTTGTTTATTCCTTTTTACTTGAACGCTTTGCCACCTAAGCCTAATCACTCTTTAGTATTAAAAACCTGATCAGCAGCCAAATTCTGTAATTGTGAAGCGGTGAAGTGATAAGTTTTTGAATGAACAGAAACGATGGAATTTTTAACGCTTCACCGCTTCACAGTTACAGAATTTGGCTGCAGGACAGTAAGATGTACCGGAATTAATTTCAGTCAATTTTAGTGGGTACATACTGTTGTGCTGTATCGAAATCAGTAGATGCGCTTTTCAATTTTAAATTTTTGCAAAAAATGCCCGTGTTTAAATATTTCGAACCAACCATGACTTTCAATAAAACTGCAAAGCCATATCATTAATTTATTTTCCATTGTTTTTATTTTTTTTAAATAAAATGTGTTGTGTAGTAGGAATTACAATATGTATCAAAACAACAAATAAAAACTTTTAACATCACGGTCACCGCAACAACATGCGTTCAACGCTAATTTTGGACGCTAATTTTTATTGTTTGTGTTCTTTAAATTTTTTTGAGTTGATAACTAAACAATAAATCCAATCATTTAATAAAATATGACAGACCCAATATTTCTATATAGGGTAAAATAAGATCTCACTGATATGGCCAGTGTTGTATAATATCTCACGTTAACTCGTATGTCAACAGATAGAACTATTTACTTACAAATTAACTATAATCATTAATACACCTACGCATTTTGTATCTAGCTAATAACGATCTATTGCTTAAAATCAACTGATTTGCATAGAGAATGAATCACTTACATCCCTTTGCTGATATACATCAACATGTTATTTCAAAATTTTGCTTTGAACACTCGAAGGCGTTTTTTGTTACAAGTTTCTTGTTTTCATGTTTTAATTAAAACCTGTATGTATATGATCATAAGTGGTATACTGGTATACCAGAAGGTTTAATTAAAATAAAGTAGATATAAGTGCATGTAATAGCAAAATTTGTCTCTTTTTTGAAATTTTTTTTTTTTGGAAATTTTGATTTCAAAAACCGTGTAAAGTCGAAAACGTGTTAAATGAGTGCCGTGTAAAGCGGGGGATAGGTGTAGTTCGTTTTTATCTTTTTCAAGATGTGAAATTTGGATTAAAGCTTCATATAAAGAACCCTATTATGTAGGACAAAATTTTAAAAAATCGTTACTTGAGAACGAAAAATATCCCTATTATAGAGAGAAAGAGAAAATATCCCTATTATTGAGAACGAAAAATATCCCTATTTTTATACTTGGAAACTAAAAAGCTAATATATGGAAGATTTTATTTTTTTTTTAATGGGAAACATTTCAGTTCAGGCTATGTCAAATGACGATTTTTCGGACTATTTTCTAATTTTCTCATAGATGTTCTATGAAAACATGCTCAGATAAAAGTTTTCTCTAAAACTACTATGTTTCTGCTTTCAAACGCGCCTTCTGTTGTCAAAATCGGTTCAGCCGTTCAGAAATTGTGCATTTTCAAGATACGCGTGAAAGTACTAATCGCTATTTTAGGTTATACCAGCACAGGATAACAAAGCGTCTCTCGAAACAAAAAAAAATTTTTACTAAACCATTTCGATACTCTACGAATGAAAATAGTTTTAGGCAAAAAAAAAATTTTGATGGACAGATTTTAGCTAAAAGTGATCGCTTTGGGATGGAATTGCTCTATATTTTTATAATTCTATGCTACAGAAATACTGGCTTCTGGTAAGATTTAATAAGAATGAGTTTTATTACTCTAATTAATATTATTCTTTAGGTGATTTTGGCTACCCGCTTGAACCTTAGCTATTAACAAGTAGAGCAAATGCCGAAAATGAAGCTGAAGTGATGTTTAATGAGGTTACAAAAAAATTAGGAGTAAAGTCGAACGAACAATTGAAATTTTAAAAAATCAATTTAGGTAATATTATAAAACATTTGCTTATTCAAATAATTTGAAATACTTTATCAGTAGATGCCTCCTCAGCGAAAGAAATTAAAGTATGATCCACTGAAAGCCAGAAACATTGTAAATGCTTTAGTAGATCAATGCATTGCCTAGCTATCCAATACTGATCCAAGACAGACCTGTTCCTATGAGAGCTAATCAATATTTACAACCTGGAAAAATTGTCAAACAAAAGGTTATAAAAATGTTACATAATTGAATATTAAAGCGGTTTTACTACCCAAGACAACTCTATGTTGTAGAAAGCTTAGTTCAAATAGTTAAAAAAAATAAAACCTCCTCTTCAGATCATTCGATCATGTCGATCATTATACTTAAATAATTAAAAAAACAAATATTTTTATTTTGGTAATTTATTATATATTCATAAAATTCATATAATATAAAACAATAAATATATATAAGCCGCTGTCCAATCGAGTGAATTGCTGAAGGAATTGATTGTAGCCAATTGGTCTAATATTCAATCATCAAAAATAGAGCCAAAACAACAGAAACAGCAATTTTTTGACATTTAAAAAATACATAACCAAAATTGAAAATTTAGACACAAACAAATATGTACCGATTTAATTTTTTATTATTTTTAACGTTTGACCACAAACCGTAAATAAAAAATATGAATATGTTGAACTGAAGAACCTATTTTTTCCTTCACTTTATTCAATTCAATTCAGTTCTGTAGTAGCTCAGTTTACGTTCAGTGTAAACTGAATATTACCATTGGAACATGCATATTGCGGAACACAATTCAGTTTAAGTGAATGAATGATTCAGTAATTCACTCGATTGGAAAGTAACTATAAATAAAACGTCATTTTCAGTTCGATTATATAATAATTGGAAAAAAAAATATATTTTTTTAGGTTTCGTAAAATTCGTTCATTCATATATAAAATAATAATAAATATATGTATACATAAAATATAAAAAGAAATATTAAAAAATAATAAATAATTCAAATAAAAATTCATTTGTTTGAAAACAGAAATATAACATAAAAATAAAATATAGTTTTATAATAGTACATTATGATGCAAGAACGTAAAGCTAAGGTTTTTGGACGTATGTGGAGCATGCGAATCGAGGCTCCAGCCGAGATTTGCACCCACATTAAGTTCAAAATGGTTTACGTCCGTGCATCATATACTATTTTTATTCGCCGCAAACAAAAAATTTAAATTAAAATCGTTTTATCTAAATCAAAATTAAACATTTCATAAATTTTGAAAAAAAAATATGTTGAACAAGTAACCTCTGGTTATTTTTTTCAAACAAATCGTATAACTATGACAACAATAAATATTAATTTGATTGGATTATGAAATTTTGAATTGAAAGGTTGCTTTGATAAAAATTTATATTTTTTATAGAATTTAATCAAATACAAATGTTTTTTACTTCTTTTCGACGTAACTACGACAACAAAATATATGATTAAAAATTGACTCTTTAAGGCAATCACAATAATTAAGTACCACTTTAATATATACGCGAATAAAAAATTCATTTTTTTGTGGCGTTCATGCTCCATGTAGGAGCGTTGCCAAGCTAATCTGCTTCGAATATTCACCATGGTCATTCGCCACAGTGACATAATTACCATGGCAGCCGATTTGTTTAAAGTCGTTTATTACGTCCGTCTCCCATTGCAGTGGGTACTATCGTACATTTGTTTAATCATTCCAGACTGTAAATCGGCTCGTAGAACATGCCCAAACCAAGCAATCCTGTTGGAACGGCTACAACCTATTATATCTGGACCCTCAAGAAGGTCTCTGATCTCAAAGTTATATCGCGTTCTGTACTCTCAATCGTCTGTCTTAAGTGGACCAAAAATGTAGCGTAGGATCTTACGCTCAAATGCAGATAAATGTGATTCGTCATTTTGTGTAAGGGTTCACGTTTGTAACCCATACATCACAACCGGTCTAATCAACGTCTTGTATAACTTGAGCTTGGTGTTAGTTAATACATACGGTGATCCAAGAAGAGGCTTAACTGAGTAGAAAGTTCGATTAACTGCGACCTTTTATATTTGTAAGTATGCTGTTGTTCGAATCAAGCATGGATCCCAAATATTTAAAAGATTCAACTCCCTCAATTCGTTCATCGCCGCACATCAAATCTTTTTTCTCAGCCTCTCTTGAAACATTCATATGTTTGGTTTTATCGTAGTTAATTTGTAGACCAATTTTTCTAGCACCACTCTTAAGCGACTTGAAAGTCTCACTCATAACAGCTTCACATCGGTTGAGGATGACAACATCATCAGCGTACGCGATCATCTGTACTGAGTTTGTTGACAAGATATTGTTATTAGTCAGTAGTTTATTTTGACGGCACACATATTTCAAGGCTAGATTAAAGAGTATACGGGAGATAGCATCACCTAGTCTTAACCCGGAGTCGACTTTCAAAAACTTTGATATTTCGTTCTCTACTCGTATACAGCATTGAGAGGTCTGTACTGTCATTTTGCATAGTTATACCAGTTTACCAGGAATTCTAATTGACACCAGTGCAGACCATAGAGTCTCTCGTCTCTCCATAGAGACTCTCGTATGTACTATAGTCCTATAAATACTATCGACAGCTTACATTATTCAATAGATTACATTGAAGCTTACATTTATGATGATTGACTTCCGATGATTATCTTTAGTATTTTCATTAACAGTAACAGTCTAATGTATGATTCTTCCACAGAAACAATTAAATCCATAATAATTTTAGCTCCTCTCGGTATATCATGCTGTTGTTGTTTATTTTCAAAATGAAAACCAAAATAACCAAAGAAACTAGCAAATAGGTTAGAATTACACAGATTTAAACAATCCTCAATAACAGAATTAAACAATATTCCCCACATCGATCGTTAACTTTACGTTTTTCTGGATCAGATAAAATAAAACTTTCATAAACTGCATCCAAATATTGAAACTTAGTCGATGCACCTGCATCATTTGGATTTTTACCCGGATGTAATCGTCAATATGTTTTTTTTTAAATCAATTTGCTGATTTTATAACGCCAAAATTGAATAAAAATCACAACCCGCTGTTGTTAATATAGCAAATAGAAATAAATTTAAAAATAAAAGTAACAAAAATTTTGACCACATTTTGAATTGTCTTTATTTCCACTATATTAAGTTATTTGTGATCACAATTACTATTTAGAAATTTGTTATGAATTTAATACATTTTCATTTGAATTAAGTTAAAATGAATCGCAAAATTAGCAAAAACTTTGACTTAAAAATATAACAACATTTTCTTTTTGATTTAAATTACACAATGTTTTCGATGAAACAAATGATCGAGTACAAATAGTAAGATTCTCCAGTTTTTGTTTCTTTTCCTATAATCTCTTTCATCGTATGTACATAAATTAAAAAATTCCATTTCCATATATCATCTCACTAAACAAGTTCTCTACAACTACATAAATTTGAACAACGATATTACATCTCATGTAATACTATGACTAAGCATTACAAACAAAAATGTTTATCATTTATGTAGACAAAAAAACATGTATTATTAATCGAAATTGAGACGCATCAAAATAATTAACTGAGAAAAAGTGTTAAAATATTATTGACATACGTAAATGCTTTTATATTTGTTTTAATGTAAATGCCGGAATCGAAATAAATTAGCAAATTATTAGCGAATTTTTTCAAATATGAATATTCTTGTTTTCAGAGTAAAATTCAAAATAGTCCGTCGTTACATCCTTAACTAAATATATTAAAAACAGTATTTGATTACGAGGAGAAAGAACTATCAACGATCAAATGCTCAAGTTGGCTCCAAACATTGTAAAAAGATTCATAAATTCTACAGCTTTAAAAAAAGGGCTGCAAAACGTAAAGAAGGAAAACTTTGTAGGTTGATACTTGATTGCAATAGAAGATGCAATGCCATAATTCATACAATCAATCAATTTTTTTGCTAAGCATACCATTAGTAAAGAAAGCATAATCAATTATGAAAACTCATATTTGTCTAAAATTTCATAACTAAACCACTCTACTTGCAACAGAAGAAAATTGCATATACCTTATATGCATAAATGAAAAGCCACAAATACTTATTGAGTTAAAAAACCAATTAAAAGCAACATTAGTAAAAACATAATAAAAATTAAATTAAAATTTTTATTGATTTTGAATATTAAGCACTATTGCAGCACAAGTTATATTAACTTTAAGAAAAATTTGTTTCCATAATCCTTGAAAAGGGGAAATATAATATTGCATTGCGAAATATATGTAAGGTTTATTTTCCAATACTCATGTCAGACAAAAGCATACTCGTTATTACCTGAGTGGGTAAAAAACTTCGTCGTGGGCTTGATCTTACATGGGATGCTGACGTGTAGAATGACTGGAAATTTTTTAACTTTCATGGAAAACTACATGTACACCACTGAAATTAGCACCGTTGGAAAGACTCTCTCATTAACTCTTTCAATAAATGGCACATTAAAATACAAAGCTTTATTTTTAAATCAAAAATAGTTATTTTATAAAATGCTGCTCTTGAAATTCGTAGAATGCTAAATGCATTGAGCATTAACATATATTAGTACAAATATTTTAAATATTGATAAAATCCCGAGCAGAAATTAGTTAGGGAAAACCTGAATACAGTCAGGGCGTGATCAGGGCCTGGTCAGTCCTACAAGGGCAATCCCTATTAGGGCAATTTGATGTGGGCCTGTTTCGGGCGTGATTTAGAATACTCTTTTAAGGTTAACCTTATTTAAATAAATCCGGCCCTGATCAGGGTATTCGTATTTGACCCCTAGCTAAAATTTCAATTGGTTAAAATTCACTAGAGTATTATCCATTTTAGAAATATATAGTTAAAATCGTTTCATGTATGTTTTAGTTATCGCTTCTCGGCTGAAAGACTATAATAATAGTGATTAAGGTGGTATGTATGTTTTAATTTTTTCAATTGTAATTTTTTTATTTTAATTTGGTTAATTTATGTATATAATATATAAATACATATCAGGGTCTGGTTCGGGTATCCCAATCAGGGCCTGATCCGATTATCCCAATCAGGGTCTGATCCTGTAATCCCAATCAGGACTTGATAGGGCAAAAGCGTTACACTCATGATCAGGGCCCAATCAGGCAGCCCTACCAACGCCTGATCCAGATTAGAGCAAACCTGATCAGGGCCTTACTGAGCCCTGACAAATTTCTGCTCGGGATGTTTATATTTTTATTGCAGAACTTTTTGGTCAGAACAACTGTAATATCAAATCTTTATTTTAATATCAAATATTTTACCCAGTTTCAACAATGAAAACGCCAAGATAAAACAAATTCATTCTTCATTAGCCTATCGAATCGAAAAACTGATTAAAAGTATGGCATATCTATACATATATATATATGTACCAACATCGACATAAAACAATCAACACTTTCTATTAATAAATTAATTACAAAAATTAAATCAATAAACATCAGTACATTAAATTTTAAACTTTCAACTCAAACAAAATTAAAATTTTGTCATTTCATCCTATTAAAAATTTGGTATGTCAATATTGTTTTAAGCTTTCAAAATCAATATAAATAAAACCACTGTGCAAAATAAACAGAAGATTTTGATTCAATTAAAATTTTCATTTTGTTTAACTATATAAGTTAATTAGCAGCAAATTTTATGTAAAATTTTTGTTCATAGCTATCACAAAAATTAGACTCAAACACTTTTTGCAAATATAATCATTGTTCAGTACATGTCTATGCACATCATAGTCATGCATTTGATTATGAAGCAAAGAGTGAAAAGACAACACACAATTTTTCAAAACAGAAAACTCCAATACATATAAGAAAAAATAAGTAACAAATTGAAATCGACAAAACACTAATCTCAACATCCGCATTGATAAACTTGTGTTTCAATTTTATTTAATATTTTCAGTCCTCCAGTTATTTCCGCTTTAATTCAATCGATATAATTTTAATAAAATAACTATAAAAAGAAATCTAAAATTGCGTCACAATTTCCATCATCATTTTCTTTTATTTTATTCTTATTATTCTATTGCTCCTTTTTTCTTTTGTTACAGTAAATGAAATCAATATTTTTTTTTCTTCCCTTGATTATTTAACAAAAATTGAAGTTTAAATGAAATAATAAATACTTTTACTTTATTTTCATCTTCTTTTATTAATTAAATAATTTTAAATTCAAGAAGTTATCTCTAATAATTAGATATTGATGAAAAAGACGAAATGAGGAGTTTTTGCAGATATACCGTAATAAATAATGATGTACCTTATAAGAAGAGAAAAGGGATCAAAAGTCATCGAAAAAAACTCTAAAATTTTTCATCTGATTTATCGTAAAAAATGTCAATCAGTGTTGATCGATTGATGTCATATTATACGAAAATTATAATTTATTTATAAAAAATTGACAAATTGGAATCTTCATTAGAAATATTTATTGAAGTTCTAAGGGCAAGTGATATGTTTGTGAAATATTAATTAAATGGACATAAGTCGGTTATTAACGAGCTAAGTTTGCTGATAAAAAAAGAGGGCAGTCGTGAGGACAGAAGTGAAAACTTAAAGTTGTGAAATAGCTGTGTTTTATCGTCTAAATACAACAAAATCTTTATTTTCATTACCACACTTGCACACTGTTATTGGCTGAGAAAAACATCAATTTCAATCAAAAAGAAAAAAACAAAATATAAATCAAGAGAACGAGAGTAAAATGATTTATGATATATTATCATTAATTTCAACAATACTTAGGTTATTCAGATTTAATACTTTTAACAATACTTAGGTTATTCGTACTATCAATTGCGTTTTCTTTATTAAAGTATAAAGAAAACACACAAATAAAATATCACAAAAACAATTTTTTTTAGTTTACTTAAAAATACAACAAAATCTTTACTTACTCATCATACTTACACACTGTTATAAACCAAAAAATTAATCAAATTCAATAAAAAAGAAAAAAACAAATTATAAATCTAGAAAATGAGAATAAGAAATAAGAAAATAACAAACGATTAAAATTTATCTCACTCTTTTTTAATATTTATTTTATATTAAGTATTTATTTAGCGTTACGATGACTCGAATATATAAATTTTTCCTTATACAAAATCGCACTACGCGCCTAAAGAAGTTTTTACAAAAAAACTAAAGCCTAAAAATCTAAACTAATTAGAGTAACCCGCAAAAACTGACCAGGGTGGTCATTTTGTACGCTTATCTCTCTTACTTTATCACATATTTTTATCGATTTTGTAGAATTGTAGAAATATAAAAAAACTCAAATTTCCCCTCATGATGAATTCATTGGAAATGAAATAAATTTTGAGGAGAAAAGAAATAGCAATTATGACAATATGATTATTTTAAATATTTTTCACACGTACAAATTGTTCATGGCATAAAATTTGTTTTATTTTTTTTTTAAATTCTAATTTCGAAAAATTATTATAAAGAACTTTTTTATTCGCCTATATGTTAAAGTGGTACTTTATTACTGTGATTTGCGGCTTTAAAGTATCACTTTTCAACTATTTATTTTGTCGTCATAGCTACGTCCAAAAAAGTAAAAAGCATTTGTATTTGTTTAAATTCTATGAAAAATAAATTTTTTTATCAAAGCAACCTGCAAATTCAAAATTTCATTATCCAATTAAAATAGTTGTTATCATTTGTTGTCATAGAATTTGGAAAAAATAATAAATATTTTTTCAAAGGTTACTTGTTCCACATATTTTTATTTTAAAATTTATGAAAATAAAAATGAAGATAAATAATTTTAATTTAGAATAAACAACTTTTCTTAAAATATTTTGCTTGCGGCGAATAAAAAATAGTATATGATGCACGGACGTAAGCTATTTTGGACTTAATGTGGGTGCAAATCTCGGCTAGCGCCTCGATTTGAAAACTCCACATCCGTCCAAAATCTTTAGCTTTACGTCCTAGCATCATAATGTACTATTTTATGATCAAGAAATAGTTTTTGATATATTTTTTCTTGTTTTGTTTTATTGCGATTTTGTTTGGAAATTAAGCTTTTGTGTTAAATAAGAAAAATGGTACGCATATTTGAAATAAGTACTTGAAATATAATTTATATGTTTTGTAATAAGTTAAATGTATTTGGGTAGTTCTACACACGAAGGAAGAAAATGGAGCTGATTACGGCACGACATGTTTTTTGCGTATAACTTCTGGCACCTAGTTTTAGTTAAAGTTTATGACGTTCTTTCAACGTTTCTGAATGTGGCCAGTCAAAAAAAAAAAAAAACAAAAAACAAAAAAAATCAAAAAAAAAACACAAAAATACAAGAGTAAAAATTAAAAAATATCCTTCTTAATCCTAAATTAACTCAAAATTGTCTCAATATTATCTCAAAATACGAAATAAACATTTATCTAAGTCTGCCCGCATCTAAATCTTCCAGGGGACTGAGAACAGGGGACTGATAATTTATCAGTATTTCGCTTAAAAATGACAAAATTACGTCTAAAAAAAAAAAAATAAACGGATTCTATACCAAGGCAATACATATTCACGACGTATAAAATTACCAAATTACCTGTAATTAAAATACTTTTTACGAAAATGCTTGCCAGGGGACTGATAATTTGACTGGACAACACACGATCTTGCTACTAATGATGACTGTTTTGAATGATAAAACCTCGGACTAAGTAAAACACTTGCCATATCATATTTATTGAACTTTAATTAATTCCTGTGACGAGCGATAACTTGATAGAAATATGAATTTCCAATATTTTCAATGTGTTTTGATTGGGCAGGAGAATAATAACAAATTGGTGGGACAAACTTAAATAGGATATATCTGATATGAAATATAGAGTTATGTTATGATTATTTACACATTATTAAAGCATCATTATTCAAAATTATTACTACAGAGTAAATTTGTCTCTACACACTTAGAATCATTGATTATTTAGTTTATCAGCTTTGAATTTCAAGGTGGGACACGCCAGGGGACTGATAATTTGACGTTTTGAATAATTTTTTTTCTAAGACGTATATTTCGAAACGGGTTTTTTTTGGGTGACCAGCAAGACATAGTTAAGGTTTACAAATTTCATGTGAAAACAAAATTTTTTTTTTCATATTAATATACGAAATAAGCAGAGCCGTCCAAAATTCCTATGTTTGTAGAACTACCCATTTAACGAAATAGTTTTAACGGCTTTTAGGTAGATTTCATATAAAAATCTACCTATTGCAATGGGCTTCATCTCGGAATTTCGGAAATATTTTGATGCCAAACGACTATTTGTGATAAGCGGAGATGGAAAAACAAAAAAAAAAAAAATTATATATATATATATATATATATATATATATATATATATATATATATATATATATATATATATATATATATATATATATATATATATATATATATATATATATATATATATATATATATATATATATATATATATATATATATATATATATATATATATATATATATATATATATATATATATATATATATATATATATATATATATATATATATATATATATATAACGATATGAGGTATAACGGAATTTAGCGGCACTCTCACGGTCGCATTTTTCGACCTACACCAAAATAATTTTCTGTGTATGTTTCGGCAAATAATGTCTTGGACAAGTTCGTGAACTGGCCATATCCGGGTACCAGTTAAGCGGCTAGAGCCTAAAAAGTCGAATAATCTAGGGCGCTATAACTTCCGTTTGAATAATAATATGTTAATAAAATTTAAAAATATTGAATATTTGAACCTTTTTTTATCATTTTTATCCAGATGACCACTTTGGCGTTTCAGGTTCCTCAAAAATCAGCTGTTTTAAAAATTTACTAAACTTTGCTGCCCTAGTACTAGCTGAAATGGCCAAGCTCATAGTTGAAAACTTTTTTTCACGTACTTAAAATATAAATCTTTCCAAAATTTTCAAAAATAATAGTTTAAGTCTAACGGTTGAGACCCTACGGCTGTTGAAATAAAAACAAACGCAAAAGGCAATGCTTTCATCATGTTTCAGCTTATGTTATTTAAATTCATCTTAGCTTTTAAACATACTTTTCAACTATAGCCTCAAAACATTTCAGCTTTCTAACCCAAAAGGTTCCATTTTTATAAGCATTATAATGCAACCCTTACAAGAAAAATATCAACTCATTTAATACCATAGAAAAATTATCAAAATCTCTTTTGTTTTTATTTTTTTTACTAAGTAACCGTTTGAAAAAAGATTAAATAAGAACAAAAAAACACAACAACAAAAGATGATTTTGAAATAAAATTGTTTGATAATGTTTGATTATAAATTATGTGTGATGGTATAATTGTAGTTGTGACGTAGTTCATTTGATCTTTGGTGGATTTAATATGTTATTAAAAGTAGTTTTAACCAACTTAAATAAAACTGTTCCGAAATTGTATTGATGGCGTTAGTTCGGATAATGTATTTAATTTGGTTCGATAATTTTTTTGAATTATTCTGTTTCTACTTATATTTTTTATTTAAACTAATCTGACTTATCTAATTTTATTTGGACACAAAACCGTCTGACCCCGAAATCTACGTATTTCTAGCGGATATACCTGCCGCTGGGATTTTTTTTATTTATAAACAGTAAAATAATTTGATGCTTTATTTTTTTATTTAATTTGAATTAGATTTTTATATAAATATTACTTGCTTTATAATTATTAAAATTTGATAAATAGCGGAATATTTTTAATGCTTTTTGGGATTTTTAAGTAATTAACAAAATGAATTGATGCATAATTTGTATATTTTAGTTAAATTTAATTTTTTTCTTTTATTGATATATTAAATCATATTTGTTAGGAATGACCGCCATTGGTTTTAATTAGGGACTATGATATACAAGTTATTGAATGTACTATGTGCGTATATCACCATCCTTAGATAGTTTCAAATTTAAGTTTCTACAGTTTACAGTTACCTCAGGTTATTCATACTTACGTGATTGTATTCCAACAGGTTTGATTGTGCAAACTGGATATTGCTGTATGATAATGTGCACTAGTTTAAATATTCTTTGCTTTCTTTAGAGTTCGGATAATTTATTATTGCGTCATAGAATCACGGGGAATCAAAAAATTGAATTAGTGGAACGAGTAGTCTCCAACTACTCGCTTGCAGCAGGGAGGTTCCAGACGCCTAACGGCAAAAAATCCAAAGATCGTTTTTGGAACGAATTGATTTCTGACCTCAATATAATGGATGGAGCTATTAAGAATGTGACTGAGTGGCAAAAGGTAACTAAAAATTAAAATTTATCGAACTTGCTAATTTACTTTCTCTAAAATTTTAGTAGTTTTCTGATATACGTGGTGCTTTTAAAAACAAAATACAAGTTATAAGGAGGGACGCAAACAGGGCTGGAAGTGGTGAAGCGATTCCATGTGATCTCGAGTCTTGGGAAGCAAGATTGGTCAGCGTTATTTCAGAGAACCAGTTAGATGGCTGCGTCAGTGACGAGAGAGGATTTCGGAGAGGATCAGTAAACATATCAACAGTTGTGTAATTTAATAATTAAAAAACAATTTTTTTTAGGGTAGAACAACTTTATCAACCAGGTAAAAAAAACAGAAACAAAAAATCAAATTTAAGAGCTGTAAGAGTTCCACAAGCTGATGAATCAGAGAATTACCAAAGTCCTTTGATGTCCGAGACATCCGGTCATCTTAATTATTCATTGGACTTGGATCATTCCATTTTAAGTCAGATGCCTGAACCGTCGCAAAATGAAGCATATTTTTTTTAAATTACATATAACGCAAGTATGTTTATGTAAACATAAATTATTTATTTAACGTTCTAATACAAACGGTCGTACAAACAACACTAACGCCCGTTTCATCTGAAATAGCTTCTGAAGTTGAGGAACCTCCGTCAGCAAGAACATCACGTCGTCCTAGAAACCTGTATAGGTCATCTTTAAATAAAACGTCGCAAAAAGCTATACAAAAACTTAAAGTTGTGAAATAGCTGTATTTTATCGTCTAAATACAACAAAATCTTTATTTTCATTACCACACTTGCACACTGTTATTGGCTGAGAAAAACATCAATTTCAATCAAAAAGAAAAAAACAAAATTTAAATCAAGAGAACGAGAGTAAAATGATTTATAATATATTATCATTAATTTCAACAATACTTAGGTTATTCAGACTTAATACTTTTAACAATACTTAGGTTATTCGTACTATCAATTGCGTTTTCTTTATTAAAGTATAAAGAAAACACACAAATAAAATATCACAAAAACAATTTTTTTTAGTTTACTTAAAAATACAACAAAATCTTTACTTACTAATCATACTTACACACTGTTATAAACCAAAAAATTAATCAAATTCAATAAAAAAGAAAAAAACAAATTATAAATCTAGAAAATGAGAATAAGAAATAAGAAAATAACAAACGATTAAAATTTATCTCAGTCTTTTTTAATATTTATTTTATATTAAGTATTTATTTAGCGTTACGATGACTCGAATATATAAATTTTTCCTTATACAAAATCGCACAACGCGTCTAAAGAAGTTTTTACAAAAAAAATATCTAAACTAATTAGAGTAACCCGCAAAAACTGACCAGGGTGGTCATTTTGTACGCTTATCTCTCTTACTTTATCACATATTTTTATCGATTTTGTAGAATTGTAGAAATATAAAAAAAACTCTAAATACCCATACTCAAATTTCCCCTCATGATGAATTCAATGGAAATGAAATAAATTTTGAGGAGAAAAGGAATAGCAATTATGACATAAGAATATGATTATTTTAAATATTTTTCACACGTACAAATTGTTCATGACATAAAATTTGTTTTATTTTTTTTAAATTCTAATTTCGAAAAATTATTATAAAGAACTTTTTTATGGTCAAGAAATTGTTTTTGATATAATTTTTCTTGTTTTGTTTTACTGCGATTTTGTTTGGAAATTAAACTTTTGTGTTAAATAAGAAAAATGGTACGCATATTTGAAATAAGTATTTGAAATATAATTTATATGTTTTGTAATAAGTAAAATGTATTTAACGTAATAGTTTTAACGGCTTTTTTTATTTATAAACAGTAAAATAATTTGATGCTTTATTTTTTTATTTAATTTGAATTAGATTTTTATATAAATATTACTTGCTTTATAATTATTCAAATTTGAAAAATAGCGGAACATTTTTAATGCTTTTTGGGATTTTTAAGTAATTTACAAAATGGATTAATGCATAATTTGTATATTTTAGTTAAATTTAATTTTTTTCTTTTATTGATATATTAAATCATTTTTGTTATGCTGGGGCCACACCTGCGTGTTATCGCAATAATTAACGCGATAATTGAAAATAAACGCAAGTGTAGCCACAATTTATCGCATTTATATGTTAGCGCGATAATTTTATGGCCATAATTTTAACGCTATAATTTTATTGTGTTAATTTTAGCGGCATAATTTTAACCCGATAATTTTAGCGTAATAAGTGATTAACGCGCTAATTTAGACGATAGCTCGATTGCCGATAATAAAAGTTAGCGTGATAATTATGGAGGATGATTTTAAAGAAAATAGTTTATGTATTTTGTTTATGATTTTGAGTTTATTTTATGTAATGAATATTATAAAAATAGGAAAAACAATAATAAACCAAACTAAATTTTTTTGCTTTTAACAGTATTTTGTATTTTGTTCACCCGTCGAGTTAACCTTAATCCAAATTCGGTACATGTTATGGATTCGACCACTGACCAGTGATTAGAATGTAACAACACCTTGATTTTAGGTAGATTTCATATAAAAATCTAGCTATTGCAATGTGCGTCATCTCGGAATTTCTGAAAAATTTTGGTGTCAAACAACTATATATGCTAAGCGGAGACGTTTGTAAAACAAAATAAAAAAGATTTAATATCGTTTAGTTTCTAGCGGTCGTATGCTTTCTCATATGTCTGGACATATAGCGCTCTCTATGTGGAATCCAGAAGGTTAAAGAAAAGATTGATGGCCGCCAATGACGTGGAATAAAACTCTACTAGCTGAAGCGAAACATAATGGTAATACATCGGGATAACTAAAGGCGCTTGTTCCCAACAGAGTAAGGAGGTCCAGTCTAGTAGACGCCCTATGCTCTTAATTTGAAGATAATGCAAAAAAGGCAGGCATTGTAATTTTTCAATTCAAAGGTACAGTTGGAAGTTTCTCAGATAAAAACTCCGCTTCTTATTTTACGTGTTTTGGATGAATTCGAACCTTTCTTTTCAGTGCCTTGTTCGAATCGTTTCAAATTTTTCAAAGGTAGTTTACAATATAATTAATACTATATTTCCTTATGGCACTAAGGCAAGGCTGAACTTAAAGGTATTGCTAAGCATCATAAAAATATTTTAGAAGATTTCTCCGAAAAATGCAACGCGTTCCATTTTTTAACGTTGAATACTTCGAACCAAGTTATTAAAAAAATATAATTCTCTTCAATGAGCTATAACTGCCTTCGTTTTGACTTACAAAACTCCTACAAAATTAATCTCTTTTTCGTTTTAAGCTTGATTTTTGTTAATTTAAATTTTTTTGATAGAATGGTTAGTTTTTCAGTTATGTGTGAAAACCCGTCAAAAAACATGCTTATTTGAACGAAAAATGCAAGTTTTCAATTGCGAATAACTCGAAAAATATCGATCTATGGAAAAATCGTTTAGAATATTTTCACTTAAAATGTGTCTCTTTATCTATTTTCGGGGTTATTTTGAGTAAAAAAAATTCCACCCCCGGGAAGGGGTGGCATCTACCCCCAGGGTAAAAGCGCAAATCATCGCTATGTCACATTTGATTTTTGAGTCATTCCTTAACTATTCAGCAAATTTTAAGTTAATCGGTCAAGGTTCAAAGAATTCAGACCCAATAACGTTTAGTTACTACAACAATATGCTTGTATGTTATACAGCAGCGGAGCTAGGGCGGGGTCCACCCGGGGTGCCACCCCCAAAACGGGACCGAAAAAAACTTAAACAAACCATCACAATGTTTTCAACGATAAATCACTTAGAAACCATTTTAACCAGGTTATCCATATAATTTTAATTTATAAATTGTGATAACTTATAAATATGTCCTATAAATGTGTTATTGGTTCAAAAAGAATCTTATTCTAGTTTTTAAAATTTTTGAGTTATTACGTGAAATAAAATTTTAACAATATTAATCGAATCAACATGTTGAGCATTGAATACCATCACCACAATTACTCAATAGCTTTAAATATTCCTATAGATACCATATTGACTTTCGTTTTTACGGTATATTATTTAGTATGCAAGAATGATTCTTTAACGACCACGTCTGAAAACACATATGCTGAATAATGTATAAGAAAAGTGGTTTACGTCATAATGCCTGACCCTTGAGTTACAATGTCTATTCCAAAATTATTTCTAAAATATCAGCTTAACTTTACTACCTAATATATATTTTACATTTCAAACAAATTAATTGCGAACACCTAAAGAAACTAATGAACAATCAAATCACCGAGTTTGTAAATGATCTCAAAATAATTTTTTTTCCTTTATCTTGAAACTCAAGGAATAAATTGCAATAGATCGTTTTTCAATGGACACAAAAATATTTACTGTGGAATAAAATGGCAGTTATGCAATTACTGCAGTTTTGCAAATTTTTATATGTAGGTTTTATAGGTTTTTATAGGTATACTCATACTGTTTGATTTCAGTTTTATATATTTACATATTTGAATTAAATTAAAGTTTTGTATTTAAAATTACTAGGAATCGCCCAGTGGCCGAAACTCGGCCATTGTAAATAGAAATTGTAAAAAGACCTCCAACAAAATAGATACAACACATTATTTCAGAGTTTGATTATTTGATATAATTGATTTTGAATTGTGAAACAAATCCTTTTAGAAGAAAAAAACAAAATAACCGAACAAAAAACTCAAAAAACACTAATATCACATAATGCCATATATTTTGAAAAAATTGTCAAAATTCAAAAAAAGTATTTTTCAGCAGATCTACTACTTAAGCCTTTGCTACGATATACATATTGCCACACTTTTGATGGAGCAAATATTTTAAAATTGTACGGCAAAAATATTGCTTACGTATTTATATATAGATATGTTGTTGGGTTTTAAATCCCTTGTAAATTTCAAATTCATCAAGTGATTCGATTAGAGATCGTAGCCAAGGATCTCTAATCGAATCGAATTAATGTAAAGCCTTCAAATTTTGTTTAAAAGTGGTGTAGTTATGATTGCTATTAACACAATGGTTTGCAAAAATAGACGTTAAATTTTGTTTATTTTTCTTATTAGGAAGATATTCCTTAAATCAGTCTTTAAAACATTTTCAGGTTTTCCCGATGTAAAATTTTTCACAAAAATCATATTTAATTTTGTAAATTATTGAGCATGATTCTAATTGCATATTTAATTTTGGTTTCAATTATTTATATAAAATATCTTTTAGGATTTTATACTTATATTTTTTTAAACAGTTCCTTATAATATTAGGCATATGATTTTTATATTTCATTTTATCAAATATTATTTAACATATTTGGTTACAAGGAAATTTAAATAAATTAATTTTCTTGGCGGTGTATTTAGTCGTTAACACGGTGTACCTATTATGAACTAGACATATATGTATCCTGCAAATATATTTAGAATTAATGCTTTGCTGATACCTACTATAATTAAAAATATTTTTTAGTTTATCATTCAGCACATATCCCAAAAAATAAATATACAACGAGGAGTTCATCCTTTCTAAAAAAAGTGGGTTCCAGCAGAGAAAGACCAAACAGGCTAAAATAGATGCAGTTTAGAGCATATATGGATCCATCTATAAATATGTTACAAAACCCGATGATATCCACGGTTCATCAAAAGAAACTGATTCTCACGTTGATGCAACGAATGTTTTAGAGAATATTGGCTCATCTTCGGAAAGTAACCGCGGCAATACAGAATTAATAATGATAACCTATGATGAAGACGAATTAGAAAGAAATACTGAAAATGACAGTGATAATGCTGCCAATGCTTCTACTATCGAAGACAGTATTTGCATGGGTGAATCACTTCAGGACTTAAGCGATGTATCACATTGGAATATACTCGTCTCTAATAATGTTCGCATTCAAATAATAAAAAAAGGAAGTGAACATTTTCAAAATAGAGAAGGGTCGTTTGTTACTGTATCTAGACACGGGTTGGACATAACAGGTGATGTTCGCAATCTTTCTAAAGTATGGTATTATAAAGTTATGCCTTATGGCCTTGGTTCTCAATTTTTTTGAAGTCGGGGAACACTAAACTCTGATATATTTTTAGGCGGAACATCTACAATACAGCATACACTTTTAAACAGGGGGTGCGGGTTGTTAACCTTTTTGAAACCAAAAGAGCAATAAAAAACAGAATATGATATTTGGCTTGTGTATTATATTTTAAAAAAGATTTTTGGTTAAAGCCAATAAATAATTAATATATTATTTATATAAAAATAATTGTTATTATTAAATTATTATTAATATAAAAAATTGACATAAATAAATAAAAGCTTTGAAAAACTGTTTTTCAAAGCTTTTCTTTATTTATTTATGTCAATTTTATGTTGAACAAAATTTGTTTTTATTTTTGTATAAGAATTGTATCCTTGAAGATGGTTTCAAAATAAACCGAAACAATTGTTGGATAAAAAATAAAAAATGATATATTAATTATTTATTGGTTTTAACCAAAAATCTTTTTTAAAATAAAAAACAGAATAATGTTTGCCAAAACACTCCATTATTATAGAGCAAAAAAGAAACGGAATCGTGTCGCAGCGTTTGATTGGCAACCCCCTGCTTCCAAGTGCTACTTTTAGAAAATAATATGTGTATAAATATCGATTGATGCAAATATATTTATTGAAAGCAAAAATAAAATTACAATACTTTTAAAAAAATCTCAAACTTAATGCGATCCATCCAGCTTTAAGATCTTTACAGATCTCAGCGATATTGGGAGGAATAAATGATAACGCCACCCGCATTTCTTCTTCTAAATTCCCTAGTCTCTCACGTTTGTTTGTCTTTATATTGACCATAGTTGAAAATCCTACTTCGCAAAGTTATGCCGTGGAAAATAACAATAATATGTTCAGGGATTTTTTGCTTATACTCGGGTATTCATCTTTAACAGAGATCCAAAAATTTTCAGAAGTGTTTTCATGGAACTTTAATTTTAATCCACGATCTGAAGAAAGCGACGTCAATTTTTCTTCTTTATTTAAAGTAAAACTAGAAAATTCGGAAGAAATAAACGGGGTTCTTATCCAATTATGGGGTTCTTATCCATTTGTTCATATTGTGTGAAACAAAAACTTCATACATTTTTTATTTATTTATGTGTAAAAGGAGAATTTTAATAACTGCAATAATATTTTGTGTTTCCAAGAGGTAATTTGAGCTCGAAAAATATTTTTATTCATACAAAGGCGAGAAACGTGTAAATTTTACGTACGTGTAAATTTTACATTGAATTGATTTTTATTTTCAAACAATTTTTAATTGAATTGATTGTACATTTGATTTTTTCGCGGAACAGTTTAAGTGCATCGCGGAACAGCAGCGTTCCGCGGAACACGCTTTAAGAACCACGGCCTTATGGTGAAAAAATTCTGCGGTCATGGATGGTTTATTCTCCTTTAAATAATAACCTGCAGCCAAATTCTGTAATTGTGAAGCGGTGAAGCATAGGCGAAGCGTCTTTGGATGCTAGGGAAGCACTGCTTCCCTTTGAAACAGGCCGCTCTTTTTCAAATTAACGATTGTTTTTTAATAAAGATTTTATCAATCATCACTCAATAAATTTTCCATACTTTAGTATTTATTTAAAATAAATCTTCAAAGTTTCTGTAAAATTATACAAATATTTCCATATAAATGTTTATTATTATTATTATTTAATTATATTAATTCCTAATATTTATAAAAAAAAACTTCAACGCAATCAAAATATTTATTTATTTCGTCCAAATGATATACAAGAAGCTGTCCAACTTGCAGCGTACGAAATTATAATAGTTGTACGCAAAAAAAAAGAAGAAACACAAATAGGAAAAAAAAAACGAAAAAAATCAAACAAAAACCATAGCAGTAGATGCTGTGTTGCTTATAGCATATCATATACTATCATAGTAGTACTATGGTAAATCTGTTTTGTTTTAGCATATATGTACTGGTTATTTGTTTTAGCTAAGTTTTACTACTTTACATCAAAGTATGTATTGATTTTTAATAAGAACTTGGATTTATTGTTTGAATTAGAAATGTTTGAATAAATAATTATGGTGCATTATTAATTAAAAATTATTGCAGAACAGTTTCCAAAACAGTTTTGTTTTAAAATATCAACATATTTTTCAATAAGAAAATAGAAGACTCACTGATTTTCAAATTATGTAGGTATTTGTCTCCTTTTGAACCATTTTCGTGGTTCTATTTCTCGATTGTTTGTTAGGATAGGACCAATCAACAAATACAATAATTTTTTCCCTTTGTGAATTTCAATAATATGAAACCATAGTCCATACTTTGATATATTAAGCAAAGAGATTTTTTCATGTATCTGATGAGATGAGCTACTTTGTAACAACCATATTTATGTTCCAATATTAGTACATATAAATAAATGCAATTTTAAAAATGGATTGAATTTTGCGTTTCAAACCAGAGGATCAAGTTTTTACCGCAAAATTTATTTATTTTCCTTGCCGTTTTGTGCATTGATAATTTCATTGCAAACGACTGCTTCGGATATTTAATAAAAACTGTTCCTTTAGAACAAAATAACTTAAAAGCTTTGAGTAGATCACAAATGGAACGCATAAACTTTAAAAATATTTCAAATATAAATACACAATTTTATTCTTATTTTAAAATAATTATTTTGAGCTTATGATTGATCTGACATTATTATTTTGATCTGACTAGTCCATTTTATTATAAAAAATACAAAAACATGTTTGTAGCCGCCGATCTAAATAAATTAGTAAAATGAAATGCTTTTCAATTACACAACTTGCTCGAGGGAGAGTAGATTAAAGTGAAACAAGTTTGATCTTCAATGGTAAGCGTCTTTAGTTAGAACTAATAGAAAAATATGCAAAATAGTATTTTATTGAATTAGAAGCTAAAGTTGTACTTTTTGTGTTGAATCTATAGTTTGGCGGCCGACCGTAGGGAGGCCGACAATTATACACGAAACACAAAAAGTAACTTTAGCTCCGAATTCAATACACTATTTTTTCGGCAAACGTTTAAATTTCTTTAAAATATGAAATTAATGCATCAAATTTTTTATAAATATGTTTTAGGTAATAAATTTTCTGAAATTAATTTTTATTGATTTTAATTCATTAAAATGAACTGAAATTCATTCTGTTTTGAACAAATTAATAATATCATGTTATTTTACTTTACTACCGCCGTAAAAATATAAAAATTACTTTCCTGCCGCCGTAAAAATATGAAAATTACTTTACAGCCGCCGTAAAAATATGAAAGTTACTTTACAGCCGCATAAAATAAAATAAAAATGGCGTTACTTTTGCAGCCGCCGACTAAAAAGTAAGACTTTAGCTACTCCCCAGCGGCAGTAAAGTTAAACTTTACAGCCGTTTGCCGAAAAAAAATATTTTTCTACAATAGCAAATGAATTCTATTTTCATGCAGATTTAATCCCCTTTGAAAATCGTTTTTTCCTCTAGTGTATAAAATCATATTCGCTAGATAACAAATTGAACGGCTGAGTAGAAAAAGGATAATATTCCAAAAATACGAAAAATTAACTGAGATAGCTATTTTGTAGTTGAATGTCGATTTCGTTTAATGAGCGTATAAAGAATTATATTCCATTGAAACTACGTTGAGTGGAAAAAAGATAACATTCCACTCATTGTCGTACTAGCCAGAACGTTTGGTTTATTTTTATATTTTTGCAGTTGTCAGTTGTCATAAGTATTTCCAAAAAAAGGGGATTGATATAGTAAAAAAGGTGAAAAGTTCAGTATAAGCCAGTACAGACACTTGGTATATAAAAGTGAACTAAAAGGGTATGTGAAGGAAACCTTTTATTGAAACCTTTATTGACGGTCTTCTAAGTTTAACTTTTAAGCTCAATAAAACAAAAGAAGTGCTGTTCCCGGAAGATAAAATCTATCAAGACAAAGTTGCAGTCAACCCCAAAAAGATTCAGGACATATCAAAAGTCAGACAATACATCCCGCAAGAATATCAAGGATTCTATGATGAAATTTTGAACCTGCCCACTTCGAATGGAGCAACTAGTGATGATTATGATGGACATTAAGATTTTAGAAACCTATCAATTATTATTTTAATGTAACAACTTCAATTATTTTTAAAATGTATATTATATTTAAACTAAAATAAGACAGTACTTTAAAATACTTTTGTACTAAATAAAGCCTTTTATTAAGAATAAAATGAAGTTTTAAAATTATTTTAAGATCTTATTATTACAGTGAGTGGAAAACGAATAATATTCCAGCACTTTATAAGTTTTATATATATATAAAGAAAAATTATCACGATACCATATTTTAGGAG
>CAVNZG010001067.1:2500-74754 GCA_963693315.1 Diogma glabrata
GTAACTTCTTTCAACAGATTAAAACCTTAAGGAAGGGCCCTCAAACTAGATCAACTGCTATTCAAAACGAAGATGGGGAGCTACAAGTAGACCTTAAAAATATTTTAGATACTTGGGCCGCTTATTTTGAGAATCTTCTCAACTTAAGTGACCAGCAACAAGTCGGGCGACGAGCAAAGCTTATTCGTGCGTCAAAGGTACATGTAGACGAACCAACCAAAGAGGAATTCGAAGCGGCGCTGTCTAAATTAAAACGCAATAAAGCACCTGGTATCGACGATATAACATCCGAAATGATTGTACATGGTGGCGAAACTCTATCCTCAAGATTGTTTGAACTTGTTCAAATGATCTGGAGGACTGAAACCATGTCACAGGACTGGAACACAGCTATGCTGATACCAATCCATAAAAAAGGTAATCGCCTACAATGTGCAAACTACAGAGGAATCGCTCTCCTTTGCACAGCATATAAAATCTTTTCTTACATTTTGCTATCCAAAATCAATCCTTTTGCTGAACAACTGTTTGGAGAATATCAATGTGGTTTCCGGCGGGGCCGAGGTACTACCGATGCACTTTTCTCGATAACGATGATTTTGGAAAAATGCCGAGAGTTCAACATACCTGTGCACCAACTTTTCATTGATTTCAGGCAGGCTTACGACTCTCTCGAACGAGAGACTCTATGGTCTGCTCTGGTGTCGATGGGAATTCCTGGTAAACTGGTATCACTATGCAAAATGACAGTACAGAACTCTCAATTAGAGATACGCGTTTCGCGACATTTTCTGTTTCTCGAGAAAAATTGAGAAGGGAAATCTGTTTCTCGAGAATTCTCAAGAATTCTCAAGAATTCTCGAGATAATTCTTTATTAATTTTCTTTAATTAATAAATAATTTTCTAACCCAATAACTCCTCATAAACCCCATTCTCTAATTATAACCGCCAAATTATCAATAGCTATCTGGGATTTTTTAAAGTTACTAGAATTGAGAGATGTTTCTGTTTAAATCAGCGGACGCTTTTTTCAAAGTTTCTTGACAGTCAAATCATTTTCTGTATGGGAAACCAGTCCTGTAAAAATGCTCTATCAAAGTAAACAAACTATTCTTGCGAATTTTGAAATCAAATAGAGGAAACAGTTTTTTTTCTCGGTTTTTACAGAGTGTTGCGATACACAATTTCTATTGGGGGTGTAATTAAAACAACTATACTATTTGAATAAACTTTGGTCCTCACTTAGGTCTCCCATATAAAACTAATCGATTAAATTAAGTCCAAGTGAAATTCGGCCATAAAAATTACGTTCCTTTATAGACATTATACGAAAAAAATCTAATAATTCGTCAGCGATTCATCATTTTTATCATATGGATAATAACAGAGTCCTCACTTTCAATATTTACAATATTTATCATATAAAACAAATATAGTGTTCGTTATCTAATTTAAAATTTTAGTTTATAAGATAAAACATGCTCTATCTAATTTAATGAATTATTCTGACAATTATGCTGACTGCAAGAAAAGCTTATATAGTGAGTTTTAAAAAATTTAAATTTAAGGTTTAAAAAATTTAAAGGTTGATTTTTGTTTGTCTTTAACTTTTTTCAAATTCTCGAGAAATAAAACAAAATTTCTTGAGAAATGAGAAATAAAAATCTATAGGGAATTCTTGAGAAATCGAGAAAAAGAATTCTCGAGAATAATCTCTACTCTCAATGCTTTGTACGAGTAGAGAACGAAATATCAAAGTTTTTTAAAGTCGACTCCGGTTTAAGACAAGGTGATGCTATCTCTCCTATACTTTTTAATTTAGCCTTGGAATATGTGTGCCGTCAAAAGAAACTACCGACTAATAACAATATCCTGTCAATAAACTCAGTACAGATGATTGCTTACGCTGATGATGTTGTCATCCTCGGCCGAAGTGAAGCTGTTATGAGTGAGACCTTCAAGTCGCTTGAGAGTGGTGCTAGAAAAATTGGTCTGCAAATTAACTACAATAAAACCAAACATATGAATGTTTCAAGGGAGGCTGAGAAGAAAGATTTGATGTGCGGCGATGAACGAATTGAGGGAGTTGAATCTTTTAAATATTTGGGATCAATGCTTGACTCAAACAACAGCATACTTACAGATATAAAAGCTCGATCACCGTATGTATCAACTAACACCAAGCTCAAGTTATACAAGACATTGATTAGACCGGTTGTGATGTATCACAAACGTGGACCCTTACACAAAATAACGAATCGCATTTACAGGGCTCCCGTTTTAAAGTCATATTGAAAAAAATGGAAAAAATGGAAATTTTTCGCTAAAAAAATGGAAAAACTGGAAAAAAATGGAAAACAAACAATTTAAAATGTGTAATACATAGGGTATCTTAGAATATTACGTTAAAAAAAATCCCTGTTTTATCAGGTTATCCAGACTCGGTTTTTAATTTTTTCAGAAAATGTTTAAACTACGGTATTTTATAATTAATAGAAAAATTAATAAAAGTGTACATTTATTCATTTGTTAACACTTTTAATCGTTAATATAACAAAAACCTTGACTCGAAAATTTCAGATTGAAATAAAATGAATTGTTAAATTATTTTTATGAAGAAATAAATGGAACTAAAAGATTATTTGATTGAATCTGAGTACAAAATAGTTGCATTGCATCTCATAAGTAAACAATATAAAAACAGATAATTTTTAATCCAATAATTCATCTTTAAGTGTTTCAGAAACTAAATTTTTAGTTTTAGTAACTTCATTAACATATTTCTTAAGACCTGGGTGGTTATTTTGTAGCGTTATCTCACTAGGTGAGATAAATAGTGAGATAAAAAAATTTATGTTTAAACGATTTCTTTTATCTAATATAATCGATCGAAGACAAATATTTTATCTCACTTTTTATCTCACCTAGTGAGATAACGCTACAAAATAACCACCCAGGTGAGAGTAAAGAGGCTTGTTCAACCATTTTGAACAAAGTTTCGTGAGGAATATTTTAATATTTTTAATATATAATATTTTTCATCGGCTTTTCGATTAGGAGCATTGAAAGTAAGCAAATAAATTATAAGCGAATCAGATCATACAAATTCAACCACAGATCAATTCGTTGCTTTAACTCCAGCGTTAAATGCATTACTAATTTTACGTAAGCCGCAGCTGCCCAGATTCAGAATTTCTTTATTACTCGAATCATGTGCTAAGTCCACCTTTAGATGTCAAATAGATTTTAAGTAAACATTAGTTCCGTTCATCGAAACTTGAATCCAAGTATTGGTTCATGGAATACATAATATGAAAGTTTCTTACAAATTTTCGGCAGTAGTATGTCCCAAATAGATTGATATTAAACAGGTAATCGTTCGTGATTTGTTTTTATCACCATTATATATACCATCATTCTTACAATACCAATTTGCTGCTTTAGACTCTCATGCAAATAAGTTACAGCAAAATATATTTTTTGAATTGAGTCGATTCAGTTCGATATAATTATTAATTCTATATATCATTGTACCGGTACCTTGGAATTTAGTTAGTTTTAATTCTCGTTCAATTTCACTGACAGAAAACATTGTCTTCATCATAGAAACGCTAATTACAAAGATCAAATACCACAATGTAACACAGTCTTTTAAAAAAAAATTTCATCGTGTTGGACAAAGCGAGGCACTTGTGAATAATTTAGGTCACGACAAGCGGCATACAATTATAAACTTTTTATTTATAAACTGTTCCTAATAGGAACGATATTCTTTTTAGTATTTTTCTGGTGAAAATTTATGTTTTTAATTATGAATAATTTATTTAAATCTAGCATAAGTTGATCAATATAACACGTAGGCTTTCTATCGTCTTGGACTTCACACAGTTCGGAGTTTACTAGATTGCAGTTTCACACCTGCATATTATACGAAGTGAAAGTAATAACTGCAAGTCTGGTTTACCATCATCATCATGAACCGTACTCCACTAGGAAGCATATGGAAATATATTACGGAAGCTTTTTAAAATACATTTCTTTGCACATTTTGTTCTCATTTACACATTTAGTGGTTGCATTCGGCACATTTAGTGGTCGCCGAATTACAATAACATATTATTGTATGTGCAATAGTATTGCAAACCTCATGGATAATTTTTTAATTAATTAAATAATTAGAAAAATACTAAGATCCATTTTATGTTTCCCAAACCTTCGCCGTAAATCGAACGCAGGTGTTTTGTGTTAAAAGGAAAGCGTGTTAACACTTGAACCACTTCTGTTATTTGGATTTAATAATTGTTCATATTATATAATCATGTAGTATAGTTGTAATTGATGCCATTTTGAAAACATTTTTCGTTAATCGATTCCACCAGTATACGAAATGAGAAAAGAAGGAATTGGTATAAATAGATGTTTCCACATATGAGACCTCTAAGGTATGCTTATCAGAATGCCAAGATTGGCTTGTGGCTAGTGAAGATCTACGTAATGGAGGCATTAAGTGATTAATTTCTTTAGAGCATAGCGTAGTATAATGTAAATGCTCCAACAACTCTTGTATGATCGGCTTCAACACACCTATGAACTCTGTCGACAAAATTTAGATTTTTCTGGTATACTGCAACCCATAAATTGGGGTAGAATTCGTGGATTGGTCGTAGTTATTTCAGATGGAGACAAAAATTTGACTACAACGTACGAAGCCAAGTTGTTGGGACTCTAATTTCGCCACAGAACAAATGTGATCATGCCATTTTCGTTTGTGGTTGATATTAGTACGAAATAGTTAAGTGCAGGTGAGTTTAATAATGCTAGTCTGGAAAACTTTTCAAAACAGGAGCTATAGAGTGAGGTTTTATAGGACAAAACTAGAATTAAATGTCATAAGGTTCAGTATACACCAGTTCCGATTGATTCAAGATCTAGATTTTAGTCCAGAATTGATTTAAGATCCAAGGATTGAACCATTTTTCTACGAGTATAATTAGCAGTTAGACTAGATGGCTGTTTCTTCTTTTCTTCTTCATTCTCTTAATATATGAATGTTAGATAGAACTTCGGAAGAGCTATATATTATATTGGGTTTGTGGTGCTAGATAACAAACCGTTAAAAAAGATCAGAAAAAGGGGTGGCGAAAGAACCGAACCCTGATTAATGCAGGCTTGAATTGAGAAATTATCCGAAACAACACCAACTACTAAGAGATCTCTGGAATAAAAAGACTAAAAATAAAATTAATTTGTTGATAAGAGCCGATGCCAAACTCTATCAAATGCCTTGGATATATCAAGGGAAATGTTATGAGACTCACCAAAGTCATGAATTGCTACACCCTATTTCTCCGTGAGGACTGGATTAGGTGCAGTGATGAAGATATTATCAATTGTGTCTTTAAGAGAACTAAACGCGTCCAATGGGGTGATTATGGTGGTAAGGATAACTACGGTGTAAATAACACAAATAGATGTCATGTTTATTTGCGATGACTTTGAGACAGATAAAGCAGAATACAGAAATACTAGTTTCATACTGGGGGAGCTTTGTATGTTTAAAATCCTTGTGTATATATGTATATCATTACAACACGGTGTTTAAAAATGCAAGCTCCGGAGAATGATTTTTACAGCCGAATCGTACATTATTAATATTTGAAACTTGTGTTTCACCTAGCTCAAGTAAATGAGGTTTGTTTTGGTTGAGATCGTATTGGATGCCAAGAAAGTTTTTTGAGATACCAAGGATGTTAATGATATCGATTACGAAGTTGGAGAACGAAGCTAAATAATGGCTAAATAAACAGATTAATAGGAGAAATAACAAATACCAAAACCAGAAGGAAGAAATAGAGTAACAAATAAAGGCCACAAAGATTCGTTTGTTGAGAAAATAAAAGGTACTTCAAAAAAATTGAGGTTGAGGTGAAGAAATAGAGTAACAAACAAAGGCCACAAAGATTCGTTTGTTGAGAAAATAAAAGGCACTTCAAAATATTATTTCTGAACAAGTGTACAAGCATTTCTCAACGTTTTGGATCATAACCAGTCTAACTGGGCAAACAAAAATGTCCGTCTGTATGCCATTGAAATGTTTTAGGGAAAATTGAAAACGACAGATATTTCAGTCTTCATCAATCACTATACCAAACCCTTCGGCCTTCCCACAGACCAAAGTTTTTGATATATTGGAGTAGGAGGTTTTAAGTCCATATTTTATAAATACTTTGGAATTGTTTATCGAAATTTATGATATTTAATGAAATCTTCGGGTTTGCATTAGATTTATTCGGGTTTATGTTTTGTAGTAGTTAACCCTATTCTAATATAAATGTCCATGCAAAATTACATTTGTCTGCAGGTTAACAGAACAATATTTTAATTTAAGTTTTCAGCGTTTTTTATAATAAATAAGGTACTTTTTGTCGGTGTTTTTGGATGCCAACGTTTCGGTAGCGGCTTTTACTCTTTATATATTAAGGCAAAATTAACAAAACTGCAGTCAAATTCTGTAACTGTGAAGCGGTGAAGTGATAAAAATTTCTTCGTTTCTTTTCATTAAAAAACTTATCACTTCGCCGCTTCACAATTACAGAATTTGGCTGCTGGTGCTGGTCAGAGCAAAGAAACAATTTTCATTTTCTTTCACTTTCAAAACGACAGCATCTAAAAAAAGCACCAAAAGTGCTTAAAATTTAATTATTATTCTGTTAACTTGTAAACAAAGATAATGTTACATGGACATCTATATTAGAATTAAAACTATGTTTATAACTTTTAATTACCATATTAATGTACATAAACATCAGCTGCATTTCATGAAACAGTGTGATCCGGATCCGCTTAAGTTTTACATGTAAACTGAGATCCAAAAACAAAGTTGGATCTCATTTTACATGTAAAACTTATGCGAATCCGGATCACACGGTTTCATGAAATGCAGCTAATGTCTTTTATATAAACAGAAATATCCATTCAAATAAAATCTAGAATATAAATTGGTTTAGTGCCCATCTCAATTAGTTGGAGATTGTCGTCCAAACTCGTAGATCAGTAGAGTATGGAAAACAGTAAAATATGTGTTCGTAGAGCAAACTTCAAACTAAACAATATACACTAGAATTGAAAATTGAATAAAAACAACAATGTCTAACTTATGTAGATCTGATAAATGATGATGAAATTTCAACGTCAAATAGCATCGCTTCATATAGAAGAGAAATGGAGTTTTACTCTCACAAAAGTTGAACATATTCGAATTTCAAAATATTTGAATTGCATAATTCAAATTACTTTTTCCTTAGTTACTTGGGTTTAATTACTAAAACTATTAATTGATCGACGAAAAGGTTATCGAGGTTTATATCGATAAATTAATTATTTGCTCACATATTCTCCTACTATTTCCCTGAATTTGCATTATATATAAAACTAGTTGATGAATAACGATGGAAAAGTTTTTTAATTAATATAAAAATGTGTATATGTATTTTAAAAAAATGTTTAAAATAATGGAAAAAATGGAAAAATGACGGAAAAAATGGAAAAAAATGGAAAGAACCAAAAAAAATGGAAAAAATGGAAAAAATGGATTCAGCGGGAGCCCTGCATTTATCTGTATTTGAGCGTAAGATCCTACGCTACATTTTTGGTCCACTTAAGACAGACGATGGAGAGTATAGAACCCGGTATAACTTTGAGATCAGAGACCTTCTTGAGGGTCCTGATATAATAGGTTGTATCCGTTCTAATAGGATTGCTTGGTTTGGGCATGTTCTACGAGCCGATTCAAAGTCTGGAATGATTAGAAAAATGTACGTTAGTACCCCAGGGAGTGGGCGAGGTAGACCACGACTACAATGGGAGACTGACGTAATAAACGACCTTAAAAAAATCGGCTGCCATGGTAATTTTGTCACTGTTGCGAATGACCGTGATGAATATCAAAGCTGATCAACCTGGCAACGCTCCTACATGGAGCATGAACGCCTTAAAAAAAAAAAAAAAAAAAAAAAAAATTATATATATATATATGCATATATATATATATATATATATATATATATATATATATATATATATATATATATATATATATATATATATATATATATATATATATATATATATATATATATATATATATATATATATATATTTATATATATATATATATATATATATATATATATATATATATATATATATATATATATATTATATATAAATATATATATATATATATATATATATATATATATATATATATATATATATATATATATATATATATATATATATATATATATATATATATATATATATATATATATATATATATATATATATGTATATATATATATATATTTATATATATATATATATATATATATATATATATATATATATATATATATATATATATATATATATATATATATATATATATATATATATATATATAGATATAGATATATATATATATATATATATATATATATATATATATATATATATATATATATATATATATATATATATATATATATATATATATATATATATATATATATATATATATATATATTTATATATATATATATATATATATATATATATATATATATATATATATATATATATATATATATATATATATATATATATATATATATATATATATACATATATAGCTTGAGAGATAGGATAGTTATTATCTTGATTAAATCCCTAGATATTTTTTAATTGCGAATTAAATGTTAAATATGAATGGTTTATATGCCAACTTTCAGATGGCAGCGTAAATCAATTTATTCAATTGATAGTAAACTTGAACTACGTGTAAGGCCATTATTAGTAGGCTTGCCACCTATACGTTTTTGGAGCGTATAATACGTTTTTTTTATCAAAAATATTTGTGAATACGCTATACGTACACAAACGCACCTGAATTACTTTAAATTTGCAAATTTGTTTTTGCAGTGCCAATTAATAATTTTAATTGTTTTGTTGAATGCATTTTTAGCGTGATCGGAATTATATGGACTAACAAATCAAAAGGCTTCATACCGATATGGTGAAATCTGAATCATTTATGCATTTCAATTACAGATGAGTTGCAGTCCAGTGGCGGATTTACAAATTTGCCGCTTATAGGCTAATTTATATTACCGCCTAATATATTTTCAAAAATTATCAAATACGAACGCAGCGACCAAAAAAAGCGCGCCACAGGCGAATTTTTTTGAAATTTTAAGGTCACGTTATATACAAGTACTTTAAAATTACGCTTTTAATTAAAAACGTGCAAATCTGGCAAAAATAATTAATATAATACAAAATACAAAAATAATACAAACGTTTTTAAAATCAAATAAAATGCAATAAAACCTGTAGAGCACGCCGCCGCTATGTTTCGAGTATAGAGATAAGAAATTTAGCGAATTTGATTGATTTAATCTGGATACTCTGTTTATAGTGGCGGGCGGCTGTCGCCGCCGCGAAACGATTTCTATTTTGAAAAATTTTTATATATTGAAAATTTTCCGCACAAAAATTTACCGCCTACGAAAATTTGCCGCCGTAGGCTACAGCCTAGCTAGCCTATTTAGAAATCAGCCACTGAGTTGCACTGAATTTGCAAGTTTTATTAAGAAAAAAGATAAGTTTAACAAAAAATTGATCGAAGCAGTAAAATCGAACAAAAAATATAAAATTAAAGCTTTACATTAAATATTTGGTTCATTCCTATACTATTTGGTTACCATCTTAGATTATAAAATATACAGGATAAGTAATATTTGTGTATGTACACTATAAAACTATAAAAAAAATTGAAGCTGTTTTTTAAATTCAAATTTCGTATTGAAAATAATCTCCACAAAAGAAAAGGCTCCTGTCAAAATAAATACAAAAATACAGGGTCCCATGCAGCATTTTTATCTCTTTCCATTTATAGAAAAAATATATTATTATTCTTCTATTGCCAGAAAGAAGTAACTGCCAAATAATATATATTTCATTTTAATTTCATTCTAAATTAAAACAAAACCTGAAACAGTAAACCATATAAACAATATCCATTTCATTTTAAATTTAGTTTAAATGAAAACATAACCAAAGCGTACATGATACAATTTTATTTAGGATCAAATTACTTCGGTCTGAAAGACCTAAGTATTACATTCATGAGCTCAAAGTGAAATTCTTACCCCCACTTTTTTTGGCATTTCTCGACGTTTTAGGACCTACTGATTCTAAAAAAGCAAAAAAAAAAATGTATGTCTGTCTGTCGGCCGGCCGTCCGTCATTACCTACGCTGCAGGGAAAACGGCTGAAGGGATTTCAAAAATGTTTTTTTCTATAAATAGGTATTTGCAAGGGACAGGTCCGAAAGGACGCTGTGTCCGATAATTGTACCGGAAGTGTGTCAAAAAAATCATTATGTGTGTCAAAAATAGCAAATTTTCATATTTTTGGCTTAAAAAACGTTCATTTTAAGTGATTACGAGTAGGAACATTAAATTTGGAGAAATCTTGATGGTCGGGATTGGTATGTGAGATCAAAAACTATATTATTGCATTATAAGTTTGTCAAAAAAATGTTGTCAAGTGTGTCAAAAGAAAGATTTTTATTTATTTTTTTACCTAATTTTTTGGAAAAAAAATAAAATTAATTGTCTGTTTGAAATGAAGTTTTATTATTATTATTAAGAATTACAACATTATAAATTTGTCAAAAAAATGTTGTCAAGTGTGTCAAAAGATTTTTATTTTTTTTTGCCCAATTTTTCGGAAAAAAATAAAATTGTTTGTTGAAATGAAATTTTATTATTATTATTGAGAATTATGGCATTATAAGCTTGTCAAAAAATGTTGTCAAGTGTGTCAAAAGAAAGGTTTTTAATTAATTTCTACCCAATTTTTTTAGAAAAAAATAAAATTAATAGTTTGTATGACATGATATTTTATTATTGTTATAGAGAATTATGGCATTATAAGTTTGTCAAAAAATAATGTCAAGTGTGTCAAAAAATGATTACATTTATTTTTTTAGCCAATTTTTTGGAAAAAAAATGTAGCTGTTTTTATGACGTAAATATAATTTAATATGAAATTGGACATGAAAATTTTTGAATTTGTTATAGTTTTTGAAATATTTTTGGAATTTTGAAAAAGTTTGTATTTTTGATTTTGTAATAATTTTTGCAATTTTTTAGAATTTCGGCAAAAGTTTTAATTTTTGAATTTGTAAAAATTTTTGGAATATTTTTAGAATTATGAAAAATTTTTAATTTTTGATTTTATTATAATTTTTGGAATTTTGAAAAAATTTTTTATTTTGTAATAATTTTTGCAATATTTTAAAAGTTGTTTAAAATTCTTAAAAAGTTTGAATTTTAAAGAATTTTTGAAATATTATTGGAATTTAGAAAAAATTTAAATATAAGATTTTATTCTAATTTTTGGAATATTTTTGGAATTTTGAAAAAGTTTGATTTTATTTAATATAACAATATTTTTGGAATTTTGATTATAATTTTCCGGCAACGTTGATGTTTCGTGTTAGTTTTGTAATAAATTTTTAAACAGAGTTTATCTCTGAATACTTGTACTTTAAAAAAGAGTTAAGTTTGATATACATCGCTGCCCAAAACTAAAAACCATGTCCTCATAAAAGTTTTTTGCCGAAAACTATATCAAAATCTTTAACCCAGACCGAAGTCTTGATATCTCAGAGCTGTGAGATTTCAGCCCCTCCATATTTTTCAGTTTTAATATTATCAGTTTTATTTTAATCGAAATAGTTTTGACAAACATAAAATAAAGTTGAATAAGGTTGGTCAATCTCCGATCGGTAAAAATGTTAAATACAAAATTTCTATATAAGTCTGTTATTTTGTAAGCATATTTGGTCAAGCAAGGGAAAACCTCGATGATATTTAAATTTCTAGGCTACTGTGTTTTTTCAGTGCAAATACTATCACGTTAAAATCGCACACTACTTTATGTAAATAAAAATAACTTCAACTTAAATAGTACATTATGATGCTAGGACGTAAAGCTAAAGATTTTGGACGGATGTGGAGTTTGCAAATCGAGGCGCTAGCCGAGATTTGCACCCACATTAAGTCCAAAATAGCTTACATCATATACTATTTTTTATTCGCCGCAAGCAAAATATTTTAAGAAAAGTTGTTTAATCTAAATTAAAATTATAAATTTTCATAAATTTTAAAATAAAAATATGTGGAACAAGTAACCTTTGACAAAATATTTATTATTTTTTCCAAATTATTGTGTAGCTATGACAACAAATGATAACAACTATTTTAATTGGATAATGAAATTTTGAATTTGAGGGTTGCTTTGATAAAAAATTTTATTTTTCATAGAATTTAAACAAATACAAATGCTTTTTACTTTTTTGGACGTAGCTATGACAACAAAATAAATAGTTGAAAAGTGATACTTTAATGCCGCAAATCACAGTAATAAAGTAACACTTTAATATGAAGGCGAATAAAAAAGATATTACTTATCCTGTGTATTTTATAATCTAAGGTTACCATTTATAAAAATTTTAACTATGTTATTATATTGTTAGGGATTTTTTGTTTAAAATTTCTAGATATTACGATGCATGAATTCATAGGATGAGAGAATATTTCGTCAACATCTAAATCAACATTCTAATCAACATCCCAAGTCACGAGTGTAAAGTCATTATTGATTGTTGTCAATCAATGCGAAACTTAGTATCTGACGTAAAGTCAATTTATTGCTATATTTTTGGTTAGGAAATAGGAACATGTGTCTCTGATGAATGTGAGTTCGAATCCTGACACGAAACACGAAAAATGTTTTCTGAAGGAATTTTAGAAAAAATGAAAAGTTATTTCGAATTGCAAAATTCAAGTGATTTCCAATATGTACTTAAGCTTAATTGTTCACAAAAAACCCATCCAAATTAAAAATTTCCCTAAAATTATCTATATTTCCTAGCCAAAAATTTAGAAATAAATTGACTTTACGTCAGATATTAAGTTTCGCATTGATTGACAACAATCAATAATGACTTTACACACGTGACTTGGGATGTTGATTAGAATGTTGACTTATATGTTGACGAAATATTCTCTCATGCTATGAATTCATACATCGTAATATCTAAAAATTTAATAAAAAAAATCCCAATGAAATGCAATTTCCAATATGTAATCATAGATGAAAAATTCAACTTAAGTAAATATGAAAAATGATTCTGTTTCAATTTAGAAATTACCTGAACATCAAAATTAAAATATGGTTCATCATCGCCCGCTGTGGCTAAGTTGTGTAAGACACACGGGATTTGAACATGTGTCTCTGATGAATGTGAGTTCGAATACTGACACGAAACACAAAAAAATTTTTCTGAAGGAATTTTAGAGAAAATGAAAAGCGATTTGCAAAATTCAAGTGATTTCCAATATGTACTTAAGCTTAATTGTTCACAAAAAACCCATCCCTCTGTTTTTATATGTTATTTAGTCAATTAAAGTAAGACATTTTTTTAATATATTTATTTTGTTTATATTGTTATCGTTTTTTCCAATTAACTTATAAAATGAATAAAATATATGAGTAAAAAAAATTCTTTTAATTATTTTATTTCAAAATATATATGTATACGCTTTTGGAAAAATTAAAAGGTGGTAAGCCTAATTATTAGACTATCAAATATGTTTTAGTAAAGAAGGTTTTGTTTTATTTGATAATAAACGAAGAGCATATTATGCTAAGTCAAATACGTTACCAAGGGTTATTGATAATTTTTTGCACGATCAGGCGATTTTGCATGTTCGCTGATTCGTAAATAAACATAGTAAGTTTCGTTTACAAATCACTGGTCGGTAAGTAATTACTTACCGATCATGCAGCCGGTAAGTAATTACTTACCAGTAAAGGAGACCTCAGGGTGTGAATAGAAACGATTATTAGTTAAATAATTGTGTACGTCTATTCACTAGCTTCTAGGGCTTCCAAAAATACCGTTTTTGCTAATACCGGTATTACCGATCTAAGTTACCCTCAATACCGGTATTACCGCGGTACTACCGAGATTCCAGAAAAAAAATAATTGCATAATCTTGGTTTGAAAATTGATTAAAATAAATAAATTAAAAAATAAATTTGTCAGTTTTTAGTAAGATTTATTTAATTCAATTGGTAAAAAGAACTAATTTTATACAAAATAGTATTTAAGAGTACAAAAAAGCAAATTAATTAACAAAAAATAAATTAATTGCTACCTTTTATAAATAATAAATAATATATAGAGGTTTATTAGTTGTAACATTAATTATAGTTCAGTCAGTTACAATAACAAAACAATCACGATGACAGTACTTAGTGACTTTGGAATGTTTGTATAACCTTTGAATTGAAGTAGACTACGAATATCATATGACGTACATATTTTAACAAACGGGAAACCATCCCTCGCTACAAAACGCTAAATAATTGCCTGTAAAGAGTCATCTACTGAATTCTTAAAATATATGGGTATTTTTAACGAACTACAACATTTGATTTTTCAGCAAAGTTTCTTCTTCGTAATTGCTAACGTCTCTTTTTAATAAGTTTATTTTATGTTTGCTTTTTAAATGAACATACAATTCACTAGTACTTCCACCAGCTGTTCTAATTTGCTTTCGGCATTTATCAATTTGGCATATACCACCGTCATTAGTCCGCTTGAAATATTTCCACGGAGACTCTTTATCTCTACTCATATTTGTTATGACTGTAAGTAAATATTTATTTGTTTTTATTAAAGTATTTGAAAACCTTATTTTACTTACATCAAATCAAATGATTGATTTATTCGATAGTCTATTCACTATTGACTGATTGATTGGATAGTTTAGTAACTTAAAAATTATTATTTTGTTTAATATTTCCACACAAAAGCACAAGTTTCATTTAAAGATTAGATCGCAATAACATACTGATTTGAATGGTGTAATTCATCGTTCTGCGTATTCTATATACATACTATCTCTTTTTAACTCATTTAGAAAAAATAACATAAGAAAATAAGAAAAACCGTGTTGCAAAAACGTGCTGCCTAGCTCAAATTATGGATATTTAGTAGTAGTTAAAGATGTTGTTAAAGTTTTTTAGACAATATCAATTTTTTTTAAATTCGGTATTACCGAGGCTAAATACCGGTAGTACCGAAATGGAATTTTAAGACCATTATCGGTATTTTCGGTAGTACCGATACCGGTATTGGAAGCCCTACTAGCTTCAAATCTAAATAACATTCATTTAAAAATATTGCAGTTACAAGATTTAAAAAAAGCAATTAATTTTGAAAATATATTCAATGAAATTTAGTTTTGCAACAAAAAAAGCTATAGTATTATGATGAAACGCAAAGCTTACTATTTTGAAATGACATTTTAAGAAATTTTCTTTAAAACATTCAAACTTGAATTTTGTGAATGAATTTTATTATTTAAATAGTTTTAATTGAATTTTTATTAATCGTGCAAAAAATGTAATAAGCATTTTGGGCATTAAGAGCATTACCGATTTCGGATATATTAGAGATCTCGACTTCGTCTCGATCTCAAAACATGTTTCATCCTCAATCGGTAAAACACTCTTACTGCCCTTAATACTTAAATAACTATTGTGGAGGTTATATATTAATTATAGAAGTGTTAAAAAGTATTGGAATTCGGAACCTGTAAAAAATTTGTTGTATTGGTTTTTATAAAGTTGGATTAAATATAAGAGTAAAAATTAAAGAAAACAATAATTTAAATTTATTTATTTATTATTTTAAATTTTTCATTGATCTTCTATGTTAATTTACAAAAATCAATATCAAATTGAAAAATACTCTTATTTGTATTGCTAATAAAAATATAACGATTAGAGGTAAACAAAATTGTCATCAAAACTGGATGAAAAACTAGGTAGCGAAGTCTATTTTTTTACAACGTTTGCACTCTCCAATTTCATGTCATATTTTTTTTATTGACCAATATGTTTGATAGTGTGATATACGCCTCATAAATTTGGGTTATCCAATAGATAGTGTTGTATTTGTATTTAGAACGTTGTTTTTAACGTTGAAGTTTGTGCAAATACACTACGATTTGCTTTTTCAAATTGTCGTGTATTATTTTTTGATTGGTGATTGGTGATAAATATTTTATTTGGTTTTTTGTTAAAATATCGGTTTATGAGCGTAGTTTGCTTTGATCAATGTTTTTATAGTTATAATTAAAGAATTCAATAACGAATTAAATATATACTCCCGCAGGCAGATTTGTAAAATTTTAAATTTTTGATCTATGGGAGTGACAACCCAACGTACTTAGATTCCTGCTATTTGCATATGAGTTAGCTTGAGTTATCGTAAACCACTGGCAATAGTAGTGAGATATCACTAGCCAAAGTGATATCTTAGGGATGTTGGTGGATGAACTTTTTCAATCAACGATAGCACCCTTAGTCTTAGTTATAGAATATTCTTTGATGATGACACGCTATTTCTTTTAAAATAAAATGTGTTGGGTAGTACGAATTACAATGTGAGTAACAACAACTCATGACAACCTTTGAAGAATAAAGTCCACAACAACATGCTTTCTAAGGTGTTGATGGACGCAAACTTTTTATTTTTTTAAAAAAATGAACTTTTTCGTTTACTTGGAGAAATGAGCTTCCATATAACTATTAAATGTGCCGGGTTTAATCCTTCAGCAAAACAATGTTTACATGATCTTGGTATATGCTTCTAGCACTAGCAATTTGCGTCCATCATCTTAAAAAACATGATGGAACCTCGGTCTTAAAGGATTTTATGTGTTGTTGTGAGACATATTGTAATTCCAACTACACAACAAATTTTATTAAAAAAATATTTCAAATATTTTTAAATAGCACAAATGTTTTTAAAAATTTTTGGTGTAAAGAATGATGAACAAAGTCATTGAAGCTACAATCAATTTTGAATGGAAAATTCAAAGAGGGAGATGTACTGTTGCTACGCATTTCAATGATCCCAACAGATATGGCATTTGAATTCAAACGTTTAGTTTCCAGTGCGACTCGCTTTTGCAATGACTGTCAACAAAGAACAAGTAAAATTGCTGCAAGGATGTGGTAGATTTGGAGAATCCGTACTTCGCACATCTGGACAACTGTATGTGGTGGTCAGCTAACGTCGGAATACCTTCTGATTTATTCGTGTACGCATCTAGGCGGAAAAACGCAAAATATAATGTGTGCCCACAAGCACGAGCAAAGAAATATAATTAAAACGACATTTTGAAATTTTTTCCTTATTAAAATAAATAAATGTTGCAATAAAAATGATACAATGTAAATTGAAATTTTGGTACGCTTAGTGTGACTAAAACAATTGAAAAAACAACAACAATTGTATTGAATTTTTCGTTGTTTCAAATGTTTCAGTCAAATCGAACACGGCTGTTATCAGAACGAGTTTTCTTGAATTTCCTTTCTTATGAGATACCGACAATATGCGACAGGCATAATGTTAAATAAACAAAAGTTTTACACTATTTGGTGTAAAATAAATAAAGTTTTGAGAGATTTTTAGAGTGATTAAGCTTAAAGTAATTATTTTAATTCACATGAATTTTGCAATTTTAAAGCATTTTTTATTTTCGCTCAGAAAAACTTCTTTAAAACAGTTTTTGTGTGTTTCGTGTCGGGAACAAATACAATTTACAATAGTATAATCACAGATGAAGAATTCAATTTAAATAAATATGAGATAATGAAGTTTCAATTTAGAAATTATCTGAACATGAAAATTAAAATATGTTTTATTGTTGTTTCATCCACTGTGGCTGAGTCTGTATGATGGCTTTGAAGTTTGAACTATGATGTCTCTGATGAGTGTGAGGTTAATCCCGACAATAATTACTTATTATCGGGAATAATACTTTTAATAATTACTTTAAACAATAATTGCTCACAAAATCGCCCAAAAATTAATATTCCATTTAAATGTAAAAAATTTGTTGTATTGGTTTTTATAAAGTTGGAATTTATATAAGAGTAAAAATTAAAGAAAACAATAATTTAAATTTATTTATTTATTATTTTAAATTTTTCATTGATCTTCTATGTTAATTTACAAAAATCAATATCAAATTGAAAAATACTCTTATTTGTATTGCTAATAAAAATATAACGATTAGAGGTAAACAAAATTGTCATCAAAACTGGATGAAAAACTAGGTAGCGAAGTCTATTTTTTTACAACGTTTGCACTCTCCAATTTCATGTCGTATTTTTTTTATTGACCAATATATTTGATAGTGTGATATACGCCTCATAAATTTGGGTTATCCAATAGATGGTGTTGTATTTGTATTTAGAACGTTGTTTTTAACGTTGAAGTTTGTGCAAATACACTACGATTTGCTTTTTCAAATTGTCGTGTATTATTTTTTGATTGGTGATTGGTGATAAATATTTTATTTGGTTTTTTGTTAAAATATCGGTTTATGAGCGTAGTTTGCTTTGATCAATGTTTTTATAGTTATAATTAAAGAATTCAATAACGAATTAAATATATACTCCCGCAGGAAGATTTGTAAAATTTTAAACTTTTGATCTATGGGAGTGACAACCCAACGTACTTAGATTCCTGCTATTTGCATATGAGTTAGCTTGAGTTATCGTAAACCACTGGCAATAGTAGTGAGATATCACTAGCCAAAGTGATATCTTAGGGATGTTGGTGGATGAACTTTTTCAATCAACGATAGCACCCTTAGTCTTAGTTATAGAATATTCTTTGATGATGACACGCTATTTCTTTTAAAATAAAATGTGTTGGGTAGTACGAATTACAATGTGAGTAACAACAAGTCATGACAACCTTTGAAGAATAAAGTCCACAACAACATGCTTTCTAAGGTGTTGATAGACGCAAACTTTTTATTTTTTTAAAAAAATGAACTTTTTCGTTTACTTGGAGAAATGAGCTTCCATATAACTATTAAATGTGCCGGGTTTAATCCTTCAGCAAAACAATGTTTACATGATCTTGGTATATGCTTCTAGCACTAGCAATTTGCGTCCATCATCTTAAAAAACATGATGGAACCTCGGTCTTAAAGGATTTTATGTGTTGTTGTGAGACATATTGTAATTCCAACTACACAACAAATTTTATTAAAAAAATATTTCAAATATTTTGAAATAGCAATAATGTTTTTAAAAATTTTTGGTGAAAAGGATGATGAACAAAGTCATTGAAGCTACAATCAATTTTGAATGGAAAATTCAAAGAGGGAGATGTACTGTTGTTACGCATTTCAATGATCCCAACAGATATGGCATTTGAAATCAAACGTTTAGTTTCCAGTGCGACTCGCTTTTGCAATGACTGTCAACAAAGAACAAGTAAAATTGCTGCAAGGATGTGGTAGATTTGGAGAATCCGTACTTCGCACATCTGGACAACTGTATGTGGTGGTCAGCTAACGTCGGAATACCTTCTGATTTATTCGTGTACGCATCTAGACGGAAAAACGCAAAATATAATGTGTGCCCACAAGCACGAGCAAAGAAATATAATTAAAACGACATTTTGAAATTTTTTCCTTATTAAAATAAATAATTGTTGCAATAAAAATGATACAATGTAAATTGAATGTTTGGTACGCTTAGTGTGACTAAAACAATTGAAAAAACAACAACAATTGTATTAAATTTTTCGTTGTTTCAAATGTTTCAGTCAAATCGAACACGGCTGTTATCAGAACGAGTTTTCTTGAATTTCCTTTCTTATGAGATACCGACAATATGCGACAGGCATAATGTTAAATAAACAAAAGTTTTACACTATTTGGTGTAAAATAAATAAAGTTTTGAGAGATTTTTAGAGTGATTAAGCTTAAAGTAATTATTTTAATTCACATGAATTTTGCAATTTTAAAGCATTTTTTATTTTCGCTCAGAAAAACTTCTTTAAAACAGTTTTTGTGTGTTTCGTGTCGGGAACAAATACAATTTACAATAGTATAATCACAGATGAAGAATTCAATTTAAATAAATATGAGATAATGAAGTTTCAATTTAGAAATTATCTGAACATGAAAATTAAAATATGTTTTATTGTTGTTTCATCCACTGTGGCTGAGTCTGTATGATGGCTTTGAAGTTTGAACTATGATGTCTCTGATGAGTGTGAGGTTAATCCCGACAATAATTACTTACTATCGGGAATAATACTTTTAATAATTACTTTGAGCAATAATTGCTCACAAAATCGCCCAAAAATTAATATTCCATTAAAATGTAAAAAATTTGTTGTATTGGTTTTTATAAAGTTGGATTAAATATAAGAGTAAAAATTAAAGAAAACAATAATTTAAATTTATTTATTTATTATTTTAAATTTTTCATTGATCTTCTATGTTAATTTACAAAAATCAATATCAAATTGAAAAATACTCTTATTTGTATTGCTAATAAAAATATAACGATTAGAGGTAAACAAAATTGTCATCAAAACTGGATGAAAAACTAGGTAGCGAAGTCTATTTTTTTACAACGTTTGCACTCTCCAATTTCATGTCATATTTTTTTTATTGACCAATATATTTGATAGTGTGATATACGCCTCATAAATTTGGGTTATCCAATAGATGGTGTTGTATTTGTATTTAGAACGTTGTTTTTAACGTTGAAGTTTGTGCAAATACACTACGATTTGCTTTTTCAAATTGTCGTGTATTATTTTTTGATTGGTGATTGGTGATAAATATTTTATTTGGTTTTTTGTTAAAATATCGGTTTATGAGCGTAGTTTGCTTTGATCAATGTTTTTATAGTTATAATTAAAGAATTCAATAACGAATTAAATATATACTCCCGCAAGAAGATTTGTAAAATTTTAAATTTTTGATCTATGGGAGTGACAACCCAACGTACTTAGATTCCTGCTATTTGCATATGAGTTAGCTTGAGTTATCGTAAACCACTGGCAATAGTAGTGAGATATCACTAGCCAAAGTGATATCTTAGGGATGTTGGTGGATGAACTTTTTCAATCAACGATAGCACCCTTAGTCTTAGTTATAGAATATTCTTTGATGATGACACGCTATTTCTTTTAAAATAAAATGTGTTGGGTAGTACGAATTACAATGTGAGTAACATCAACTCATGACAACCTTTGAAGAATAAAGTCCACAACAACATGCTTTCTAAGGTGTTGATGGACGCAAACTTTTTATTTTTTTAAAAAAATGAACTTTTTCGTTTACTTGGAGAAATGAGCTTCCATATAACTATTAAATGTGCCGGGTTTAATCCTTCAGCAAAACAATGTTTACATGATCTTGGTATATGCTTCTAGCACTAGCAATTTGCGTCCATCATCTTAAAAAACATGATGGAACCTCGGTCTTAAAGGATTTTATGTGTTGTTGTGAGACATATTGTAATTCCAACTACACAACAAATTTTATTAAAAAAATATTTCAAATATTTTGAAATAGCAATAATGTTTTTAAAAATTTTTGGTGAAAAGGATGATGAACAAAGTCATTGAAGCTACAATCAATTTTGAATGGAAAATTCAAAGAGGGAGATGTACTGTTGCTACGCATTTCAATGATCCCAACAGATATGGCATTTGAATTCAAACGTTTAGTTTCCAGTGCGACTCGCTTTTGCAATGACTGTCAACAAAGAACAAGTAAAATTGCTGCAAGGATGTGGTAGATTTGGAGAATCCGTACTTCGCACATCTGGACAACTGTATGTGGTGGTCAGCTAACGTCGGAATACCTTCTGATTTATTCGTGTACGCATCTAGACGGAAAAACGCAAAATATAATGTGTGCCCACAAGCACGAGCAAAGAAATATAATTAAAACGACATTTTGAAATTTTTTCCTTATTAAAATAAATAATTGTTGCAATAAAAATGATACAATGTAAATTGAATGTTTGGTACGCTTAGTGTGACTAAAACAATTGAAAAAACAACAACAAGTGTATTAAATTTTTCGTTGTTTCAAATGTTTCAGTCAAATCGAACACGGCTCACAATCGAACGAGTTTTCTTGAATTTCCTTTCTTATGAGATACCGACAATATGCGACAGGTATAATGTTAAATAAACAAAAGTTTTACACTATTTGGTGTAAAATAAATAACACTACGACACAACACAACACAAATACACTACGATTTGCTTTTTCAAATTGTCGTGTATTATTTTTTGATTGGTGATTGGTGATAAATATTTTATTTGGTTTTTTGTTAAAATATCGGTTTATGAGCGTAGTTTGCTTTGATCAATGTTTTTATAGTTATAATTAAAGAATTCAATAACGAATTAAATATATACTCCCGCAGGCAGATTTGTAAAATTTTAAATTTTTGATCTATGGGAGTGACAACCCAACGTACTTAGATTCCTGCTATTTGCATATGAGTTAGCTTGAGTTATCGTAAACCACTGGCAATAGTAGTGAGATATCACTAGCCAAAGTGATATCTTAGGGATGTTGGTGGATGAACTTTTTCAATCAACGATAGCACCCTTAGTCTTAGTTATAGAATATTCTTTGATGATGACACGCTATTTCTTTTAAAATAAAATGTGTTGGGTAGTACGAATTACAATGTGAGTAACAACAACTCATGACAACCTTTGAAGAATAAAGTCCACAACAACATGCTTTCTAAGGTGTTGATGGACGCAAACTTTTTATTTTTTTAAAAAAATGAACTTTTTCGTTTACTTGGAGAAATGAGCTTCCATATAACTATTAAATGTGCCGGGTTTAATCCTTCAGCAAAACAATGTTTACATGATCTTGGTATATGCTTCTAGCACTAGCAATTTGCGTCCATCATCTTAAAAAACATGATGGAACCTCGGTCTTAAAGGATTTTATGTGTTGTTGTGAGACATATTGTAATTCCAACTACACAACAAATTTTATTAAAAAAATATTTCAAATATTTTGAAATAGCACAAATGTTTTTAAAAATTTTTGGTGAAAAGAATGATGAACAAAGTCATTGAAGCTACAATCAATTTTGAATGGAAAATTCAAAGAGGGAGATGTACTGTTGCTACGCATTTCAATGATCCCAACAGATATGGCATTTGAATTCAAACGTTTAGTTTCCAGTGCGACTCGCTTTTGCAATGACTGTCAACAAAGAACAAGTAAAATTGCTGCAAGGATGTGGTAGATTTGGAGAATCCGTACTTCGCACATCTGGACAACTGTATGTGGTGGTCAGCTAACGTCGGAATACCTTCTGATTTATTCGTGTACGCATCTAGGCGGAAAAACGCAAAATATAATGTGTGCCCACAAGCACGAGCAAAGAAATATAATTAAAACGACATTTTGAAATTTTTTCCTTATTAAAATAAATAAATGTTGCAATAAAAATGATACAATGTAAATTGAAATTTTGGTACGCTTAGTGTGACTAAAACAATTGAAAAAACAACAACAATTGTATTGAATTTTTCGTTGTTTCAAATGTTTCAGTCAAATCGAACACGGCTGTTATCAGAACGAGTTTTCTTGAATTTCCTTTCTTATGAGATACCGACAATATGCGACAGGCATAATGTTAAATAAACAAAAGTTTTACACTATTTGGTGTAAAATAAATAAAGTTTTGAGAGATTTTTAGAGTGATTAAGCTTAAAGTAATTATTTTAATTCACATGAATTTTGCAATTTTAAAGCATTTTTTATTTTCGCTCAGAAAAACTTCTTTAAAACAGTTTTTGTGTGTTTCGTGTCGGGAACAAATACAATTTACAATAGTATAATCACAGATGAAGAATTCAATTTAAATAAATATGAGATAATGAAGTTTCAATTTAGAAATTATCTGAACATGAAAATTAAAATATGTTTTATTGTTGTTTCATCCACTGTGGCTGAGTCTGTATGATGGCTTTGAAGTTTGAACTATGATGTCTCTGATGAGTGTGAGGTTAATCCCGACAATAATTACTTATTATCGGGAATAATACTTTTAATAATTACTTTAAACAATAATTGCTCACAAAATCGCCCAAAAATTAATATTCCATTTAAATGTAAAAAATTTGTTGTATTGGTTTTTATAAAGTTGGAATTTATATAAGAGTAAAAATTAAAGAAAACAATAATTTAAATTTATTTATTTATTATTTTAAATTTTTCATTGATCTTCTATGTTAATTTACAAAAATCAATATCAAATTGAAAAATACTCTTATTTGTATTGCTAATAAAAATATAACGATTAGAGGTAAACAAAATTGTCATCAAAACTGGATGAAAAACTAGGTAGCGAAGTCTATTTTTTTACAACGTTTGCACTCTCCAATTTCATGTCGTATTTTTTTTATTGACCAATATATTTGATAGTGTGATATACGCCTCATAAATTTGGGTTATCCAATAGATGGTGTTGTATTTGTATTTAGAACGTTGTTTTTAACGTTGAAGTTTGTGCAAATACACTACGATTTGCTTTTTCAAATTGTCGTGTATTATTTTTTGATTGGTGATTGGTGATAAATATTTTATTTGGTTTTTTGTTAAAATATCGGTTTATGAGCGTAGTTTGCTTTGATCAATGTTTTTATAGTTATAATTAAAGAATTCAATAACGAATTAAATATATACTCCCGCAGGAAGATTTGTAAAATTTTAAACTTTTGATCTATGGGAGTGACAACCCAACGTACTTAGATTCCCGCTATTTGCATATGAGTTAGCTTGAGTTATCGTAAACCACTGGCAATAGTAGTGAGATATCACTAGCCAAAGTGATATCTTAGGGATGTTGGTGGATGAACTTTTTCAATCAACGATAGCACCCTTAGTCTTAGTTATAGAATATTCTTTGATGATGACACGCTATTTCTTTTAAAATAAAATGTGTTGGGTAGTACGAATTACAATGTGAGTAACAACAACTCATGACAACCTTTGAAGAATAAAGTCCACAACAACATGCTTTCTAAGGTGTTGATAGACGCAAACTTTTTATTTTTTTAAAAAAATGAACTTTTTCGTTTACTTGGAGAAATGAGCTTCCATATAACTATTAAATGTGCCGGGTTTAATCCTTCAGCAAAACAATGTTTACATGATCTTGGTATATGCTTCTAGCACTAGCAATTTGCGTCCATCATCTTAAAAAACATGATGGAACCTCGGTCTTAAAGGATTTTATGTGTTGTTGTGAGACATATTGTAATTCCAACTACACAACAAATTTTATTAAAAAAATATTTCAAATATTTTGAAATAGCAATAATGTTTTTAAAAATTTTTGGTGAAAAGGATGATGAACAAAGTCATTGAAGCTACAATCAATTTTGAATGGAAAATTCAAAGAGGGAGATGTACTGTTGTTACGCATTTCAATGATCCCAACAGATATGGCATTTGAAATCAAACGTTTAGTTTCCAGTGCGACTCGCTTTTGCAATGACTGTCAACAAAGAACAAGTAAAATTGCTGCAAGGATGTGGTAGATTTGGAGAATCCGTACTTCGCACATCTGGACAACTGTATGTGGTGGTCAGCTAACGTCGGAATACCTTCTGATTTATTCGTGTACGCATCTAGACGGAAAAACGCAAAATATAATGTGTGCCCACAAGCACGAGCAAAGAAATATAATTAAAACGACATTTTGAAATTTTTTCCTTATTAAAATAAATAATTGTTGCAATAAAAATGATACAATGTAAATTGAATGTTTGGTACGCTTAGTGTGACTAAAACAATTGAAAAAACAACAACAATTGTATTAAATTTTTCGTTGTTTCAAATGTTTCAGTCAAATCGAACACGGCTGTTATCAGAACGAGTTTTCTTGAATTTCCTTTCTTATGAGATACCGACAATATGCGACAGGCATAATGTTAAATAAACAAAAGTTTTACACTATTTGGTGTAAAATAAATAAAGTTTTGAGAGATTTTTAGAGTGATTAAGCTTAAAGTAATTATTTTAATTCACATGAATTTTGCAATTTTAAAGCATTTTTTATTTTCGCTCAGAAAAACTTCTTTAAAACAGTTTTTGTGTGTTTCGTGTCGGGAACAAATACAATTTACAATAGTATAATCACAGATGAAGAATTCAATTTAAATAAATATGAGATAATGAAGTTTCAATTTAGAAATTATCTGAACATGAAAATTAAAATATGTTTTATTGTTGTTTCATCCACTGTGGCTGAGTCTGTATGATGGCTTTGAAGTTTGAACTATGATGTCTCTGATGAGTGTGAGGTTAATCCCGACAATAATTACTTACTATCGGGAATAATACTTTTAATAATTACTTTGAGCAATAATTGCTCACAAAATCGCCCAAAAATTAATATTCCATTAAAATGTAAAAAATTTGTTGTATTGGTTTTTATAAAGTTGGATTAAATATAAGAGTAAAAATTAAAGAAAACAATAATTTAAATTTATTTATTTATTATTTTAAATTTTTCATTGATCTTCTATGTTAATTTACAAAAATCAATATCAAATTGAAAAATACTCTTATTTGTATTGCTAATAAAAATATAACGATTAGAGGTAAACAAAATTGTCATCAAAACTGGATGAAAAACTAGATAGCGAAGTCTATTTTTTTACAACGTTTGCACTCTCCAATTTCATGTCATATTTTTTTTATTGACCAATATATTTGATAGTGTGATATACGCCTCATAAATTTGGGTTATCCAATAGATGGTGTTGTATTTGTATTTAGAACGTTGTTTTTAACGTTGAAGTTTGTGCAAATACACTACGATTTGCTTTTTCAAATTGTCGTGTATTATTTTTTGATTGGTGATTGGTGATAAATATTTTATTTGGTTTTTTGTTAAAATATCGGTTTATGAGCGTAGTTTGCTTTGATCAATGTTTTTATAGTTATAATTAAAGAATTCAATAACGAATTAAATATATACTCCCGCAAGAAGATTTGTAAAATTTTAAATTTTTGATCTATGGGAGTGACAACCCAACGTACTTAGATTCCTGCTATTTGCATATGAGTTAGCTTGAGTTATCGTAAACCACTGGCAATAGTAGTGAGATATCACTAGCCAAAGTGATATCTTAGGGATGTTGGTGGATGAACTTTTTCAATCAACGATAGCACCCTTAGTCTTAGTTATAGAATATTCTTTGATGATGACACGCTATTTCTTTTAAAATAAAATGTGTTGGGTAGTACGAATTACAATGTGAGTAACAACAACTCATGACAACCTTTGAAGAATAAAGTCCACAACAACATGCTTTCTAAGGTGTTGATGGACGCAAACTTTTTATTTTTTTAAAAAAATGAACTTTTTCGTTTACTTGGAGAAATGAGCTTCCATATAACTATTAAATGTGCCGGGTTTAATCCTTCAGCAAAACAATGTTTACATGATCTTGGTATATGCTTCTAGCACTAGCAATTTGCGTCCATCATCTTAAAAAACATGATGGAACCTCGGTCTTAAAGGATTTTATGTGTTGTTGTGAGACATATTGTAATTCCAACTACACAACAAATTTTATTAAAAAAATATTTCAAATATTTTGAAATAGCAATAATGTTTTTAAAAATTTTTGGTGAAAAGGATGATGAACAAAGTCATTGAAGCTACAATCAATTTTGAATGGAAAATTCAAAGAGGGAGATGTACTGTTGCTACGCATTTCAATGATCCCAACAGATATGGCATTTGAATTCAAACGTTTAGTTTCCAGTGCGACTCGCTTTTGCAATGACTGTCAACAAAGAACAAGTAAAATTGCTGCAAGGATGTGGTAGATTTGGAGAATCCGTACTTCGCACATCTGGACAACTGTATGTGGTGGTCAGCTAACGTCGGAATACCTTCTGATTTATTCGTGTACGCATCTAGACGGAAAAACGCAAAATATAATGTGTGCCCACAAGCACGAGCAAAGAAATATAATTAAAACGACATTTTGAAATTTTTTCCTTATTAAAATAAATAATTGTTGCAATAAAAATGATACAATGTAAATTGAATGTTTGGTACGCTTAGTGTGACTAAAACAATTGAAAAAACAACAACAAGTGTATTAAATTTTTCGTTGTTTCAAATGTTTCAGTCAAATCGAACACGGCTCACAATCGAACGAGTTTTCTTGAATTTCCTTTCTTATGAGATACCGACAATATGCGACAGGTATAATGTTAAATAAACAAAAGTTTTACACTATTTGGTGTAAAATAAATAACACTACGACACAACACAACACAAATACACTACGATTTGCTTTTTCAAATTGTCGTGTATTATTTTTTGATTGGTGATTGGTGATAAATATTTTATTTGGTTTTTTGTTAAAATATCGGTTTATGAGCGTAGTTTGCTTTGATCAATGTTTTTATAGTTATAATTAAAGAATTCAATAACGAATTAAATATATACTCCCGCAGGCAGATTTGTAAAATTTTAAATTTTTGATCTATGGGAGTGACAACCCAACGTACTTAGATTCCTGCTATTTGCATATGAGTTAGCTTGAGTTATCGTAAACCACTGGCAATAGTAGTGAGATATCACTAGCCAAAGTGATATCTTAGGGATGTTGGTGGATGAACTTTTTCAATCAACGATAGCACCCTTAGTCTTAGTTATAGAATATTCTTTGATGATGACACGCTATTTCTTTTAAAATAAAATGTGTTGGGTAGTACGAATTACAATGTGAGTAACAACAACTCATGACAACCTTTGAAGAATAAAGTCCACAACAACATGCTTTCTAAGGTGTTGATGGACGGAAACTTTTTATTTTTTTAAAAAAATGAACTTTTTCGTTTACTTGGAGAAATGAGCTTCCATATAACTATTAAATGTGCCGGGTTTAATCCTTCAGCAAAACAATGTTTACATGATCTTGGTATATGCTTCTAGCACTAGCAATTTGCGTCCATCATCTTAAAAAACATGATGGAACCTCGGTCTTAAAGGATTTTATGTGTTGTTGTGAGACATATTGTAATTCCAACTACACAACAAATTTTATTAAAAAAATATTTCAAATATTTTGAAATAGCACAAATGTTTTTAAAAATTTTTGGTGAAAAGAATGATGAACAAAGTCATTGAAGCTACAATCAATTTTGAATGGAAAATTCAAAGAGGGAGATGTACTGTTGCTACGCATTTCAATGATCCCAACAGATATGGCATTTGAATTCAAACGTTTAGTTTCCAGTGCGACTCGCTTTTGCAATGACTGTCAACAAAGAACAAGTAAAATTGCTGCAAGGATGTGGTAGATTTGGAGAATCCGTACTTCGCACATCTGGACAACTGTATGTGGTGGTCAGCTAACGTCGGAATACCTTCTGATTTATTCGTGTACGCATCTAGGCGGAAAAACGCAAAATATAATGTGTGCCCACAAGCACGAGCAAAGAAATATAATTAAAACGACATTTTGAAATTTTTTCCTTATTAAAATAAATAAATGTTGCAATAAAAATGATACAATGTAAATTGAAATTTTGGTACGCTTAGTGTGACTAAAACAATTGAAAAAACAACAACAATTGTATTGAATTTTTCGTTGTTTCAAATGTTTCAGTCAAATCGAACACGGCTGTTATCAGAACGAGTTTTCTTGAATTTCCTTTCTTATGAGATACCGACAATATGCGACAGGCATAATGTTAAATAAACAAAAGTTTTACACTATTTGGTGTAAAATAAATAAAGTTTTGAGAGATTTTTAGAGTGATTAAGCTTAAAGTAATTATTTTAATTCACATGAATTTTGCAATTTTAAAGCATTTTTTATTTTCGCTCAGAAAAACTTCTTTAAAACAGTTTTTGTGTGTTTCGTGTCGGGAACAAATACAATTTACAATAGTATAATCACAGATGAAGAATTCAATTTAAATAAATATGAGATAATGAAGTTTCAATTTAGAAATTATCTGAACATGAAAATTAAAATATGTTTTATTGTTGTTTCATCCACTGTGGCTGAGTCTGTATGATGGCTTTGAAGTTTGAACTATGATGTCTCTGATGAGTGTGAGGTTAATCCCGACAATAATTACTTACTATCGGGAATAATACTTTTAATAATTACTTTGAGCAATAATTGCTCACAAAATCGCCCAAAAATTAATATTCCATTTAAATGTAAAAAATTTGTTGTATTGGTTTTTATAAAGTTGGATTAAATATAAGAGTAAAAATTAAAGAAAACAATAATTTAAATTTATTTATTTATTATTTTAAATTTTTCATTGATCTTCTATGTTAATTTACAAAAATCAATATCAAATTGAAAAATACTCTTATTTGTATTGCTAATAAAAATATAACGATTAGAGGTAAACAAAATTGTCATCAAAACTGGATGAAAAACTAGGTAGCGAAGTCTATTTTTTTACAACGTATGCACTCTCCAATTTCATGTCATATTTTTTTTATTGACCAATATATTTGATAGTGTGATATACGCCTCATAAATTTGGGTTATCCAATAGATGGTGTTGTATTTGTATTTAGAACGTTGTTTTTAACGTTGAAGTTTGTGCAAATACACTACGATTTGCTTTTTCAAATTGTCGTGTATTATTTTTTGATTGGTGATTGGTGATAAATATTTTATTTGGTTTTTTGTTAAAATATCGGTTTATGAGCGTAGTTTGCTTTGATCAATGTTTTTATAGTTATAATTAAAGAATTCAATAACGAATTAAATATATACTCCCGCAAGAAGATTTGTAAAATTTTAAATTTTTGATCTATGGGAGTGACAACCCAACGTACTTAGATTCCTGCTATTTGCATATGAGTTAGCTTGAGTTATCGTAAACCACTGGCAATAGTAGTGAGATATCACTAGCCAAAGTGATATCTTAGGGATGTTGGTGGATGAACTTTTTCAATCAACGATAGCACCCTTAGTCTTAGTTATAGAATATTCTTTGATGATGACACGCTATTTCTTTTAAAATAAAATGTGTTGGGTAGTACGAAGTACAATGTGAGTAACAACAACTCATGACAACCTTTGAAGAATAAAGTCCACAACAACATGCTTTCTAAGGTGTTGATGGACGCAAACTTTTTATTTTTTTAAAAAAATGAACTTTTTCGTTTACTTGGAGAAATGAGCTTCCATATAACTATTAAATGTGCCGGGTTTAATCCTTCAGCAAAACAATGTTTACATGATCTTGGTATATGCTTCTAGCACTAGCAATTTGCGTCCATCATCTTAAAAAACATGATGGAACCTCGGTCTTAAAGGATTTTATGTGTTGTTGTGAGACATATTGTAATTCCAACTACACAACAAATTTTATTAAAAAAATATTTCAAATATTTTGAAATAGCAATAATGTTTTTAAAAATTTTTGGTGAAAAGGATGATGAACAAAGTCATTGAAGCTACAATCAATTTTGAATGGAAAATTCAAAGAGGGAGATGTACTGTTGCTACGCATTTCAATGATCCCAACAGATATGGCATTTGAATTCAAACGTTTAGTTTCCAGTGCGACTCGCTTTTGCAATGACTGTCAACAAAGAACAAGTAAAATTGCTGCAAGGATGTGGTAGATTTGGAGAATCCGTACTTCGCACATCTGGACAACTGTATGTGGTGGTCAGCTAACGTCGGAATACCTTCTGATTTATTCGTGTACGCATCTAGACGGAAAAACGCAAAATATAATGTGTGCCCACAAGCACGAGCAAAGAAATATAATTAAAACGACATTTTGAAATTTTTTCCTTATTAAAATAAATAATTGTTGCAATAAAAATGATACAATGTAAATTGAATGTTTGGTACGCTTAGTGTGACTAAAACAATTGAAAAAACAACAACAAGTGTATTAAATTTTTCGTTGTTTCAAATGTTTCAGTCAAATCGAACACGGCTCACAATCGAACGAGTTTTCTTGAATTTCCTTTCTTATGAGATACCGACAATATGCGACAGGTATAATGTTAAATAAACAAAAGTTTTACACTATTTGGTGTAAAATAAATAAAGTTTTGAGAGATTTTTAGAGTGATTAAGCTTAAAGTAATTATTTTAATTCACATGAATTTTGCAATTTTAAAGCATTTTTTATTTTCGCTCAGAAAAACTTCTTTAAAACAGTTTTTGTGTGTTTCGTGTCGGGAACAAATACAATTTACAATAGTATAATCACAGATGAAGAATTCAATTTAAATAAATATGAGATAATGAAGTTTCAATTTAGAAATTATCTGAACATGAAAATTAAAATATGTTTTATTGTTGTTTCATCCACTGTGGCTGAGTCTGTATGATGGCTTTGAAGTTTGAACTATGATGTCTCTGATGAGTGTGAGGTTAATCCCGACAATAATTACTTATTATCGGGAATAATACTTTCAATAATTACTTTGAGCAATAATTGCTCACAAAATCGCCCAAAAATTAATATTCCATTAATGTTGTCTATATATGGAACATATATACCAATATATTGACCGTGTGTAAGATATTAGTTTCGCATTGATTTGCAACAATCAATAATGACTTTAAAATGACTTAGGATGTTGACTAAATAGAAATATTTTTCACCCTATGAATTCACATCCTATGAATTCTAATACAAAAACATCCAAATAATTTTGATTTTTTTGGCATCACTTCTTCTATTCCTTTTTTGCATCACTTCTTCTATACCTTCATCGAATATATTGTCACTATTCTTACTGCCCTTGCTGACCATAAAATGTTATAACGATCAAAATTGTTTTCAACGTTTTTAGTAACCTACCACAGGTAAAGAAAGCGTATATTAAACCGCATGAGCACTGTGAAAATTTGTGAATCCATTTTTGTTCCGTATGTTCTAATGTTCTATATAGAGACACACCTGAAAACTTATTTGATCGCGAATTTTTTTATATATCCTTTGTTGTATATATTATACTATTTTTTTTATATTTTACTGATCAACTAAAGTGCTGATCCTTTTACATTCATATTTAAAAAAAAAATAGATCATTTCCCATTACAACTCTTTGAAATTATTGCTACACCGTCAACAAAATGTATACACACAAACTTTATTTATAGGCGTAGCAAAGCACGCCGGGTCCCGCTAGTATATATATATATATATATATATATATATATATATATATATATATATATATATATATATATATATATATATATATATATATATATATATATATATATATATATATATATATATATATATATATATATATATATATATATATATATACATATATATATATATATATATATATATATATATATATATATATATATATATATATATATATATATATATATATATATATATATATATATATATATATATATATATATATATATATATAGTATCAGTTCCTACTATAGTACAGTTCCTACTATATATACTATATATAGTCTATATATAGTATATATAGTATCAGTTCCAATTAGATTTGTCGGATTCTAGACCGTTTTCTAAATTATTTGGTTTTATCATAAAACGACCACATCCGATTCACAAAAAACAAAGAACTATATATATATATATATATATATATATATATATATATATATATATATATATATATATATATATATATATATATATATATATATATATATATATATATATATATATATATATATATATATATATATATATATATATATATATATATATATATATGTATATATATATATACACTGAAAGAAAAAAGTAAGTATTTTTAACAGAAAACACGTATTAATTTAACAGAAATTTATGTGAGTTTTCAGCCACCTTAGCACTTTGTTATTAGAACATTTTTTGCTATGTTAAATATACATAAATTTACAAACTCATTTCTGTACAAAATGACATAGTTTTTTGTAAACAAAATATAATATTTTGTTATAACAACATAGCCGATTTTTAAAGATAAGTTAGTTTAACAAACATATATGTACTTTTAACATAGCTTTTTTATAAAACGACATAGTTTTTAGTAAAAAAAAAATAATATTTTGTTATACCAACATAGCCAATTATAAAGATTTAATTAGCCTAACAAAGGTATATGTACTTTTAACATAATTTTTATAAAACTTTTATTTCACTATGTAACTTTGCTAAGTGAAAACAATAGAATTATTTGTTATTTATACATACTAATGAAGTGACTGCCATAATTAAAATAACTATATATTTTATAGAACCTTGGTTAAAATTAACAATTTTGGACCTTTGGACTCCTTCTAAAATTGGGAATAAAAACACTTTTTCAATGTACTCAAAATAAATTTATTTATTAACAATGATTTTATTAATACTATATATATAATAGAAAATTGTATTTTAACTACACAACTTAATTATATAAATTAAATTATTGTTTTATTAGTTAAGTCACCTTAATGTATATATTTATGTTAAATGAACATTTTTATTATGTATATAAGTGTTATTTATAATGTATTATAATTTATTTATTTATTAAAATTTATTTATCATTATAATTTATTTATGTATTTATTTATTAATTATTCGTTATAATTTATTTTGTTTATTATAAATGCTTATAAAATGGTTGTTTAATATAAAAATATTATCCCGAGAAGAATTGTAATTAACATTTAAAATGGAGGTATATAGTTTTAATAAATGTATTTGTTTTATTAAAATTTGCATTTCGACTATTATAACTTCAGCTAATACAAATCAAAAAAATTAAATAATGTTTAAAATTCGAATAGATTATAGAAGTTGATTATTTTAAATCTAAAATTTAATAAAAGAAAACATATCATATACGATGGATAAAACAGATTTAAGATAACTAAGATTCCTTAAACTATTTAATGAAACTGTCGGTTATGGATAATGTAGATGGTGTTACTACAGATTGTTGTTCTTTTAAAATATTTCTTGAAATGGGTACATAAAATTTTTATTTATGGTATTCGAATATGTTGCGTTGTCGTTCCCAAATTAATATCAATCTGAGCAAATTAATTCTGTAAACAAAATTGAGTATATTTAATTCAGAAAATAGTTCGAATTTTGACTTTAATTTATTTTAAATTTTTATATAAAGCTATATTTTTCAAAGTTAAAACTCAGATTATAAACTCAGATTATATGAGTGTATAAACTCAGATTAATTTAGTTCAGTTAACAAAACCGTAAACATTTTTAGCAAGCGGAAAACATTTAAATTTAACTCACCGATTCTTTATTCTCCTCCTCTCCTGAAATTTATATATGTAATGCTCGAATTGCATCTTTTCCCAGTATTTGTTACCCTTATAATCTCAACTTATATCATCTTGTGTTATAATAATAATAAGTTTTCCGCGAATAGAAATCGAGCTATCAGGATTTCAAAAATAATAATATACAATAATATTAATTTAAATTTAATATATAATATAAATATAATTAAAGTCAAGTAAATGCTTCATAAAAAGATTGAATTGCTTACCTGTTAAATTTTTAAAAAATTTAATGTTGTATATTATCCTTTTTTTTAGCAATCTAAAAAGTGTTTTTTTAGTTGCAGGAGATGTTTTTTTCATATCCAAGCACAAAGAAAACACGTTTCAAATGGAATTAATTTTAAACGCAATCCTTAAATGAATTTTGACATTTTACAAAATTTTCTCTTATTTTAAAATAGCACTACATACTTATAACAATTCTTTCAATTTAATTAACATAGTGCTCCGTTACTTCAACTTAGCCTCGTAAACTCAATTTCTCTTAACACAGCGCTCTGTTATTATAATATATGCTTAACAGAGTATATGTTAAATATTTATACCATTGTTAATAAAAATAAACTGCCGCTTTGTTAAAATAACTGAAGCCATGTAATTTTAACAAAACCAATGTTTGTTTACAAAATGTATTTGCTTAGGTAAAATAACGAAGCGATTTTTGTATTAATAACATAATTGAAAAAAACTAGCAAAGTCAATTTTATTGAAACGTAACATAAACTATGTTATTTTAACAAAAATATTTTAATAAAACCAACTTGGTTAATATTACGTAGCTTTTTTTCTCAGTGTATATATATATATATATATATATATATATATATATATATATATATATACACGGTTGAAAATAATAGTATAAAATTAATACATTTCTCGTATTCATGTGAGTCCATAAATAAATCGTTTAAAACGTATACGATTTGAAAGTATAAAAGTTAATACGACATGGTCCTATTTCAATACGCATTACTTATAAAAATTTTAATAACAAAATAATATAAGTTTGATAATTTAGTATGTATTTATCTCATACGATTTATGGTTTAAACTTTTATAATTTCATCATATAAAATAAATAACTTAGTACTTATTGAACTAATACGAGTTGGTATTAAATTTCATAATTTAATCATATAAAATTAATAACTTTATACTTATTAAACTCATACAAGTTGATATTAAATTTTATAACAGAAATCATATTTAATGTATACCATCATGATATATATATATATATATATATATATATATATATATATATATATATATATATATATATATATATATATATATATATATATATATATATATATATATATATATATATATATATTTATATATATATATATATATATATATATATATATATATATATATATATATATATATATATATATATATATATATATATATTTATATATGTATATATATATATATATATATATATATATATATATATATATATATATATATATACAGGGTGTCCCACGAAAGTTGTCCCACTGTCCCCACTAGTTGTCCCGCTAACAACTTTTGTTCAAGCATTTTCGAATAGTTCTTTTGTTTCATAGAAAACGGTTTGTTTTGTTTTTTTATCAAATTAACCTTATTATTATTAACCCTATTAACCTTATCAAATTAAAATACCTCTAAATTCAATAGCGAAGAAGTTAGGAGGTCGCGTTTTTTTTATTTGATTCATAAGTTTGAGTATTACAACGGGTGAACATTTGACAAAAATTACTTTGATACTTTTGACGCTATTCCTTTACAAAGTCAATTTTTAGGTAAAATTTTAAAAAAATAATACTTTGCTTTCCATTATTTCAAAAACGGTGATATACATCATAATTTTTTTTTCAATGGAAATGTTCCTTAAAATGTCAACTTGAAAGTTACTTTGGTTAAAGCCAAAAATTTCAAGACTATCTTGAGCTAACTCTTAAAACTAAAACTTCAAAATTTTATTTTGAACTTGAATCAATCAGTTTTAACTTAAATAACCTCGTAATAAAACACAAAAGAAATTATTAATAAAAAATATTAAGTTATTTTTAATTATTAAAGGTAATTTTCAATATGTCCACCCTCATTCGCAATACACATTTCCATTCTTCTCTAGAAAGCTTGAGAGATACTTCTGGTTTGAAATAACTGAAGTGGTTTGTACTGGTTTTAACCAAAGTATCTTTCAAGTTGACATTTCAAGGAACATTTCCATTGAAAAAAATATTATGACGTATATCACCGTTTTTGAAATAATGGGAAGCAAAGTATTATTTTTTTTAAAATTTTAACTAAAAATTGACTTTGTAAAGGAATAGCGTCAAAAGTATCAAAGTAATCTTTGTCAAATGTTCACCCGTTTTAATACACAAACTTATGAATCAAATAAAAAAAACCGCGACCTCCTAACTTCTTCGCTATTGAATTTAGAGGTATTTTAATTTGTTAAGGAATAAAAAACAAAACAAACCGTTTTCCGCCAAACAAAAGAACTATTCGCAAAATGCTTGAACAAAAGTTGTTAGCGCTATTCCAAGGTATCCCCAGTTAACCGGTATATATATATATATATATATATATATATATATATATATATATATATATATATCATGATGGTATATATGTACATGTATATGTATAATATTACTTGGAAATCCAAAATCACATAAGTATGTATATCCTGAAAACAATAGTTTAATTAAAAACCATATTTTTTAATTCAATTGTTTGTTTATTTCATATTCATTTTGTGTTTATAATATACAACTACATTACATACATTATTTTCATTATTATAATACATAAGAAGTTAAAATTAACAAAATAAAATAAAGAGTTAATAAAATAAAGTAATTAAAGCAAAAAACAATTTATATACATATGTTAGATAAAGGGCCTTGTTTGATATTTTAATATTTTTTAATAATATAATTTTTTTTTGTTTTTAAGGATAATACGGGTTCATAAGTCATAACTTCAGTTTGTGTCGAAAATTTAAAGGATATTAATTCTGAAATATTACTATATTCAGTTACTTCAAAAGCATTATGAAAGTTATCAAACGATTTTGTTACGTATCGCTTGCACAAAAAAATGAATTCATTCTTTAAGTGTATAATGAATTTAATTTGGTAAAATAACAAATGTTCGTTATCTAAAAATGTTTTCGGAAAGGTAATAAAAAGCGCAGGCCGGTAATGGATAATGTACTCAAGATATGATACGGTATTTAAAGATTCATTTTCATAATAGTTAAGGTTTTTTAAAATATTTTCATTTTCTTTTAAGAACTCCCTAGAAGGTTTTGACATTTTGCCAACTTTCAATTCATGATCAAGTTGGTAATGCTTCCATATAAAGGCAAACTTTTTCTGATGCTTATCGGCCAAGGTTTTTGTCAAATTGATGTAATTTTTTAAATTTCTGCATGTATTTTTAAAATATTGATGCTTCGACTCATATCTCATTGTATTATATTGTGTTAGGGGTCCCATTTTTTTTATAACACTTGGATAATGCAAAAGAAAGTGATGTTTTGGAGTAAGTCGTAACTTATATGTATTTACTAATAATGCCAAATGTTGTTGAATCAAATTTTCCAACTTTTCAATACAACAATTACTAATAGATCTACTAAAAACAATACTCATAATTTGCAGCATCGTTGTGATGCCCTCCCATTTTGGTTCAAATTTATAATCAATCAGACTTCCAAAAATGAATGGTAAATGAAGCATCAAACACCAAGTTTGTGATGCTGATAGTCCTAACGAATCCTTAGTTATGACAGAAGTGGGAATTACTTTTCTGAATAAATATCCAAATTGAAACGAATGAATTTTATCATTTATTTGTTCAAAGTTTATTATTTTGCAACGCACGAAATCATTAAATAAACCAAGAATGACAAAAGGAACCACTCCTTCAAGAATATCATGCATTATATCTACGGTACAATTGTTTATAATATCAAAATGTTTTAGTTCAGTTAATACAGATATATATTTAACACCCTTTCTTGAAGTTAGATCAACGTTGTCCTCTGCCATAAAATCTCTTTTTATTGAATCAACTGTACGAAGTTTATCTTTATTTTCAATAAATTCCGTTTGGATATCTGTTTTTAAAATTTCGCAGAACCGACAAAAGTAATTTGCATTAAATCCTCCAGAAAATCCTAAAATAAGGTTAGCTCCCAAGTTATCATGTGTAATACTCGTGAGAACACAGTGTACATTTCCTATATCTGTTGAGACGCCAGAGTTTTCTAATTCCTTTAAATCTTCTACTATTGGTTGCATTATAATATTCAACGTTTTACTAAGTTTTATGTCATTGGCATTAAACAGGGCAACTAAGTGTATGTTTTCCATTCGTGATAGAATATTAGAGGGTAGATTTCTCACAGTAAAATATATGGCACCCAATTTATGTATTGTTTTACGGTTTCCCAAAGGATTTGTACATTCAAATTCATCGTAGTATAATTGTATCTGAAGTCCGTTTGGATGGGTTTCGAACCATCTAGTACATTTAAAAATATTAGCACAACAAAATTTAGACAGTTGAGTTTCATCACAAATATGATCTTTATTGTTGAATTCGTTTTGAAAATGTTTATTCTTAAACAAGACTTTTATCGTATCTTTTAAGGAAATGTATTGAAAAGTGTTTTGCACTATACATTTTTTATAAATCTTTGTTTTTCTGCAATATCTTATATCCCATCTTTTGCCTATAACAATTTGGTGTGGTTGCACAAAATAATCCAATACTTTGATATTTTGGTTTCTTTTATATTTTGTCATGGCTTAGTTTTTTTATGTCTGATACATTTGAGGGAGACTGATAACATTTCAAAACATGCTTACGAAGTCCTGAGTATGAACTAAATGTATAAGGACAGTCTCTATTTGAAATTCAACAAAGTGTTAAAAATTTTGATTCCCTTAGTGAATGTATAAGTTTTAAATGGTTCAACATTTTTGATAAAACCGGGTTTGTGTTTTGACATAAAAAACAATAGAAAATCATTTTTACATATACAATTTAAAAAAAATGTTATAAAAATATATATATATATATATATATATATATATATATATATATATATATATATATATATATATATATATATATATATATATATATATATATATATATATATATATATATATATATATATATATATATATATATATATATATATATATATATATATATATATATATATATATATATATATATATATATATATATATATATATATATATATTTTTATATTAATATACTGATATGAAATTTCACGTGCATACTTTATATTATTATTTTCTTGGATTTCATTAGTTATTATTATAATATGTATAGCTATGTTTAATTTATTATTATAGTTGAAGCTTAAATTAATATTGTTTACAGTATTATTAATTATATATAAGTATGAAAATTACTCACTATATACGTATAAAAATCAGTTGGGATTTTCTTCTATAAGTTTACTTATTTTTATAAACTGTTCCTTGACAGTTGTTGGAATGTTTTGGCCATTTATATTATAAATATATTTTTGAATAAAAATCCAAAACAATCTTAAATTGATGTCGTATTTGATGTCAAATATAAAGTGGATTTTGAAAATGTAGTCTACAGCATCAACAAATGTAGATCCACTAGGAAGATTTATTAAATTTGAATCCAAAACGACCATATACTGCGAAATTTCTTGTTTTGATTTTCCAACAGCAATAACATACGGTGACTTATTTTCAGATTTTATTAGATATTCTTCGTTCGTTTTTCCTGGCTAAAATTAAAAAATAGTTTTGTTTAAACACGTATGTGTAGCCTCAGCAAAAAAACTATTTGAATATAAAAAAAATTGCATGAGCTAAACGGTAAAAATAAAATAAAACTAACTTGATCAAAAACTACGAAATTTCCAATGGCCTTTTCATCCGTGAAGCGACCTTGTTTTGTTCTGCCTGCAGGTGCTGGGGGTAGCAAGCGAATTAAATTTAAAAGAGAAAGCGTTGTTGAATCCCAATCTAAGCGTAAAGAGAAATATAAGAAGTGAAATATAAAAATTGCATAAAATATTACTAAATAATATAAATGCTTGATACAATACAATGTATGTTTTAATTACCTTTAGATCTGTCAGCTTCTGTGTATAATATTTTTTTGCCTGAATTCTTTACGGCCGTAAAAATATGACTTTCATATACATGCCAAACGTCCCTAAAATTTACATCGCAGTTTGTAAATAATAAGTGGAAGTCATATAAAATCTTAAAATATTATAAAAAAATTTAAATTAAAAAATATTATTGTAATATTTAAAATCAATTTACCAGTTCAGGGCAGGTGTAGAAAAATTCAAAATTTTCGTGTATTTGAAACTCTTCTTTTTTAATTTGTATTCTGCGATATGCAAATGTTGATTTTAATTTGGATTTTGCAAGAGCGATTTCATCTGGCAAGTTTAAAGTTTTCAAAATATCTAGTTCTTTTTGATTATTACAGGGTTGAATTTGTATACTTGTGTTGATGCTTTCTTCAATTGGAAACTCGTTTTCTAATTTTCTTTTTTTCACTCGGTCGTTTTTAAGTTTAATTTGAAGAAATCCAGTGCTTTGCGGGTTAATTAAAAGATCCTGTACATTAAATAAAAATTATATGCATTATCTTTTTAAGTGAAAATGTATTTTAGAAAAAAAACTAACAAGCTCATTGTTGCAATCATGCGATCTCAAGCAAGGAACTAAATTTATACACGCTTCGGCGCACGTTTTCTGCTCTTCTCGCGATGGTTTGAATCCAAAAGTTTCTTGAGCAAATAACGCTAACAAGGGAATTACTTTTCTTCTGCGACTATCCGTAAGAAACCCTTGATTTTTATATTCGTTTATTATATTGAACCCATCAATTTTTCTAATAAAGAATTGTTTAAGATCCTTAAATCGATATTGAAGTAATAAGTTTTAAATGTTCATTAATTTGTTTGTAATTGTTTCGGTTGTATTCATCGCAACTGATGAACATGTAGGAAAATCATTTTTGGATATCAATTCGGATTTAGTTTTAATTTGAAGCAAAAAGCATGGGTGCATGCAAAAATTTTTTATATAATCCATGAATATTTTTTCATCAATAATGGCTCCATAATAATTTGTAAAATATTCAAAATCGTCAAACGATATGTTTGAATCTGCTAAAGCTTTTACAGAAATTTAAACATTTATATTATATATAATTAGAATGAATTTGTAACCGTCGTTACAATTTTCAAATATAACAAATTAAACATCCTGAAAGCAAACAAATGTTACAGAAAAGGTACTAACAATATGCGATCTATTGTGTAAACATAATAATAATTAAAATATTTCTCTTGATATCATCTGATTAACTAACTGTAATGTTGCAATTAAAAAGTGAAGTGAAGGGAAAAACAAACAAAAATATATTTTTACATTTTCGATAATTATTGATTTTTGGAGATAAGTTGATCAGTTCAATTTGGAACCCTAAAAAGTGAAGTTGATTTTTCTGGAGTTGAATAAGTTTTAATTTTTTATTTAAGAACACAAAAATTTTGATGCTAAATAGTTTTAGATCTTTGATATAGATAAATAAGTTGATTATTTTAGAAGTAACATGTACCAGTTCATGTATCATAGTATCATAGTTAGTGTTATCCAACTGTTTCTTTTGTAACCGTATGGATATTGTTCATCATTTGTTCAATCATTAAATTAATTCAGAGATAAATTTATCTATTGGGTTCTCATTTTAATTGAAATCGACTGATAATTATAAGTGGATTAGTACTGGCAGAGTATTTTGATTATTATAAATTTTTTTTTGTTGAAACAATTGTATTAAAAGAAAAACGGCATCGGCTCGATTATCCGTATGGATATTGTTCATCATTTGTTGGTAAATACCAAAGCAGTGAATTAAAAAATAAGGAAATAAGCAGCTGAGCGAAAATAAATTGTGTTTAAAGAATCATACAATTTATTCGGAAATAAATTTACATATTTCATTTCATTTTTAATTGAAATCAGCTGATAATTATAAGTGAATTAATACTGGCAAAGTATTTTGATTATTATAAATTTTCTTTTGTTGAAATAATTGTGTAAAAGAAAAAAAATGGCGTTGACTCGATTATTCGAGACGCAGGTTTCTTTTTCCTGTTAACTGTAGAGGTTGAAAATGTGCTTAGAGGTGAAGTAAAAATTGAAAATATAAGTGAAGTATTAATTGAAAGAGAAAAGTTTATAAAAACAAGTTTATAAAATAGTTTAAACAAGTTTATAAAAACAAGTTTATTAAAAAAAAATTTTTAACAGTGTCTGAGAACAAAAAATGAAATAAAAGAAAAAAAATGAGAAAAAAATGAAATTAAATGTTTCCCTGTGTTGTTGTTCCCCTGTGCACACATAGTTAGGTCTAATTTTAGGAGGTGACGGGTAAGCTAAGAATTTTTTTTGAATAATTTTTTTTATTATTTTAAACATACATTCTCAATAAAACTTATTTGAAAAGTTGATGAAATCAAAAACTTTTTTTATTTTCCTTTTTTTTATTTTTATTTTATTTTATTTTTTTTTTCCTTAAATTAAATATGGGCTAACGGGGGGCCGCAGGTGGGAGTGGTGGTTGGTGGAGCGACGGGTGAGGTGCGAATTCCAAGGTAAGCTAAATGTATATACCCTAGTTTTAATACCGCTCTTAAATATACCCTCCTGGTTCATCGGTTGACCCACGAAATCAGTTCCCGAAACTTTAGCCGGTTTGCAAGAGAGCGGTCCGATGAAAAAAATATAACCAGGAGGATTCTGAAAACGGAATCAAGGTCATCTTGTTTCTTTTTGTAAACTGGATGATCTTGTGAACGTTACAGTGACGCCCAAACGTTAGTTAAATTAGGCTCATCTAATTCTATAGGTCTTATGCTATTATTTTCTGAATTTGTGCATTATCTATTCCAATTAGAGTTGTTGATTTAGATTTTATTCGCAATTTCTTTTTATTCCATCTGGCACACTCGACGGGTTCTTTTAAAAAAAAAAGGAAAAAATATGTAAAACATAATTTCGTCTTTTCGCGAATATTGAAGTAGCTGTATTCGTTTGAAAGCAATTACTTACATATTTCAAATTCATTTTCTTCAATGGACTGAGTTACTTTCTATTCCCACGTATTCGTGTTGATGTCATAATATCAGTTCATTAAACATATCATTTCACCACTCCTAAACCCTATACTAAATCCATCAATATCAGTAAACTCTAATTTCATTTTCTGACTTAAGTTTTTCTTCTCACTTAATACTTCGGAACCCATCTAAAAGATTAAATAAATAAGACCTTATCTATGGTACGATTTTAGAACACCCATTTTCCATTTAATAACATATGTTTTGATGCTGGGTGAAGAAATCGATACTCCGTAAATTTGTTTTTCTTCATTATAATTTTTTTTATTCATTTTCCATTCACAACCTTCAAAACCAGCGGTTTAGATCCGTTTTTTTTGTAATTTTTTTGTTATTCGTACCTCGCCTCGTGCTTTGAAAGTCACCACTCCCGCCTTTTCTCATATCGTAAATTGAAAAAAAAGAAAGCAAATCTATTTCATATATATTTCAGGAATTTTATTAATTTTCTAAAACACAATTTATTAATTTTTTAAATATAATTAAAAATTTTTTTTATCATATTTACTTTAATATACAATATTTTTTTTGTTTATACATATATTTATATTTTATATATACATTATATTTATACATTACATTATATTATATTTTATATTTTTTTTTTGTTATATATATATACTTATTCTTCTCCAAAATATTTTTTTTTCATTTGTGCCTTAATTTTATGGGTTAATAATTTGTTTTTTTTTCCTCGATTTTCTCTGTGTCTTGACATTTCCGGTTCAATTATTTTATTAACGACATACTTCGTTAAGGCTTAGTGTTATAACAAATAATAATTTTTGTTAGATCGTTTTTGTCTTTTGTTTGCTATAAAATTCAAGATGGATTATTTGTGTTTGGATCCTGACGAGTTGATTGTTGAGTGCCAGGTTAGAAATTTAACGGGTACTGCAAAAATTCAATTTGAAAATTTACCAGTTTTTTTGCAAGCAGAAATGGAAAATAAAAGAGAACCACCGGCAAAAGCTCATGCTTTAGCGTTAAAAAATCCCAAACGAGAAATCAATGTTTGTTCTGCGAAACTAAAAGAATTACAACAGCAGCTTCATGATACTGTAGCTCAGGAACAGGATACTGATGATCTTGAAATATTTAATACATTTAAGGCACGTCTTCTGCACATACAAGGACGTCTGAAACGAATTAGTATGACAAAATCTGCCCTTAAATCTGCTACCACTTTAATAACTGCCTGTGACGCATTGATTGAAATCCTTAGCAAGCTTCAAGTAACGGAAATGGATAAAGACGGAACTTTCGAATCACTTGACCGAATTCAAGTGGAAGATTTTAAGGAATTAGATATTGTAATAGATCCATTACCGCCTAGTACCAATGAGAATACTTTGTCATCCACTGCCACTAATATTGCTGGGAGTTCAACCGATCAAGGATTAGCAAACTCACGGACTCCTGGAAGCGATGAAGGTGCAAATAGAATACTTAGCGTACAAAATGAACCGTTAAACGTAGATCCTAGCCCTCGAAACATACCTGAGGTCAACATAATTACCAACCTCGAACACCTTTCAGAAATGATCGAAGATGTAAATCGATGTCTTAATTTGGTGAATACAAGTGTCTTGGGTAGCAACAGTAGTAGGCAATCATCAAATACTCCTCTAAATAGAGCCAGTGAGGTAGCAATTCATAATTCAATAGTGCCCCCACCAGCGCTTTCTAGCCAGGTATCTTCGTATATCCCTACAAATCATCAAGAGACAGGTTTAAGTTTAAAATTAGGCCTTTCTTAACCGATTTCGCAATAGGAAGTCTGATTATGATATTTTGAACTCGTTGGAACAACGTAAACAAAAACCCAAAGAGAGTTTCCTTGAGTTTTATGGTGATATTTTGGCTAGCTCTTTAGACTTAAAAATGCCCCTGACCGAAGCTAACCTGTTGCACATTTTAAGGAGAAACATGCAACCCGAGCTGCAATTAACTTTGGCTTGACATGAGTTTGCCTCTCTGGATTTGTTTGTAAAACGTGTTGTATCAATAGAAGATACTTGGAAATGGGTGGGTTACAATCCTACAACAAACCCGTTAAACCGCAGGTCGATATATTCACTTTCGTTAGACGCAGGCTTGGCAAACCAAGATACGCCTGAAGTAACCCCCAGAGATGGTTGATTTCAATACGAATCCGAAGCGGTAAGGCCGCCTGATCAAACCAATTTAACTACTTCTATGCATGGATGTGCGCTAGGTGTACTCAAACGAGATCCAAATCGAACCATTCACAATGAATCCTCATTAAATGATCTCCAACAACACGCGCAATATTTGGATCAAGAAATTGCAACACTTCGTCGAACACCGACCATGAATAATTCACAATTGAAAATAAATCACTCCACCCTAACATGTTTCAGCTGTGATGGTGTGGGCCATATTTTCAAAAATTGTCCTGTTCCACCAGCTCGTTGGTTTTGCTATAAATGCGGGATGAAAGACACGATTACTACTAGATGCTCACGCTGTGCGGAAAACACATCCCGGGGACAGTTGTAATGGATAGTCTGGCATAATGTCAGCACGCAGTGTATTACATTCGCAGTTTCCTTAGTTGTTGTTCCTTATATTGATCTGTACCACTTGTAATAGATTCTCAGCCCTTCGTCATCAATAGTCATATTTCATGTAGTTTCCTTAACCCATAGTTTCCTTACATTTCTCAAAATCTACTAAATCTGCAATAGCCGGACAAACGTATGGGAGAAAGAAAATTGCACTAATTACCTTGAATTATTTATTCATTGATATAACACAATATTGGTTAATTTGAATTAATTAATAATTTTCCTTAATCATCATCCGTATAATCACTAAGAATTAATCAGAATTTAATCTTACAACGCACTAAAATTGACGCGCGTTGTGCTTCCATTCGATTTTCCTCGCCTCACTACTTGAGTTTGAACTTTTTTTGTTTCAAAACACAAACCGTAATGAAATAACGAAAATCTCAAAACCTCACAACAGCTACGTGTATTTTGTTTCCAATCGTCAACATACAACGAATTACTATTTCTGCTTGGTTAAACATTTGATTTGTCTTTGTATGAGTGTTTTGCTTTAAACAATCCTTCCGTGATTGATCTGAGCTTCACGGTATTGATATTGCAGAATGCAGTTATTAAATGTCTAAACATCACTATATTGATCGAATCTGTATTTGATTCATTTTGAAATTCAATTATACGTGCTATGAATGTGTCGGAAATATTGGGGATCCCAACCTTATTTTTAGTACAATATTATCAAGTAGCAAACGGTTTTGTGAACTATAATAAGTTCCCAATAATTTGAAAATCTGATGTAAATTAATTATCTCTCATCTAAATACTTTATTCGAGTTATTGCGAGATTAAAAATTTGACTATATAATGAGCACGGTAACTTATTCTTTCTCTTAGTTCTATTACATTTATTCGGGCGTTTGACGTCTCTTTGGATTTGGTGGAGATTGTCAATGTGCATGTTTTGTTTCGGAATATAAAAAAAAATTATCAAATATTCTAAAGTTAAATTCGGTGTTAGTTCTTTGTTTTTTTTATGTGGGTACGTAGTCCTGCAATTATTTAAAAAAAAAAATTGTTAGATCGGTCGAATCAAAACAAGAAATATAGTGCTACGTGTGAATAAATGGTTGACTTCATTAGTCTCCGCCATAAGTGGAATTTAAACCACAAGAAAATATATTTTTATGTTTGTGCCGTTTTTCTTTGTCTACACTAAATCATAAGAAATCAAAAAAAAAATGTACTATCGGTGTAAACCATGAGTTTTGCGATTCACTTCAGTGGATCTTCGTGTTGTCAGACTGTCAGATTTATTTTAGCAAAACAACATGTGTTATTTTTCTTTGTTCAAATTTGAAATGTTGTTTAAAAGATACAAAACAAATGAAATGTGTTAGTATTCTCTGTGATAACTAAATCTGTGATAGTTAGTAAAATTTATTAGAATAACCAATTATAACAAAAAATTCAAACCCAGAATTCCGGGAATATCTGTGTAGGTGATGATGATTTTCGATCGCATCCACGAAGATTCAATGAATGTCATATCCAGGTAAATTAATAGTAAATTCTTAATTGCTAAAATCAGATTATAAAAATCTAATTGCTTGTCTGACTAGTGAATCGGAATAATCATTTTGGTTACCCCCAAAATGTTCTGTGATAATTAAATAACCGAACAATATATCTGTGAATTAATATATGTATATAAGTTAGATGTGCGTCTTGTTATTTTCCGTTATCACTAAGGAATAATGACGTAGTCGCCGTTAAGTTAATTTAGCGCAATTTTGATAAACAATTAAGTTATAAAATAAGAATATATTGAACTTAGTGTGTAGTGGATAAATGCCGTACATTTTGTGTAAAATCATAAATATAGAATTATAATGAATTGTCAAAATCACTTGCCACGATTTGAATTTTTATTTGGGGTAGAAGGTCATTGATTGAATTTCAGAAACAGAAGTAACGATCGAATCTACAATTAAGTCAACTAATTTAACTATACCTTAATTACTCATGGGTGAATGAAATTAGTTTCAGCATTGCCAAGGTGATATTGTTAAACTTGTATTGGGTAACTGATCACCGCTAACTGGTGAATCATACTAAAATATAGAACCGTGTTGAATCACACAATTTTTCTGTGAAAGGGGTTCTCGGTCGAGTAGAACTTGATTGTTAGCTGAGCTAAGTGAATTCGCACCGCATTACCATAGAAGGAGTGGCGAATCTTGTGGTCGTTGGAGTTGAGAGTGTGACGGATTGGTTTTGGGGAGATATGTATGTCTTGTGCACTATGCTGTGTTAACACTTGCCTGCCTAAAAGCTGCAACTGGATTTGGCCACCTTATTATTAATAACTGTTTCTAACTTATATCGGCCATTAACTGAATCAATCAGTCACTTATGTTAACATCACCAAGCTACAATTAACCCGTATTTCGACAGTATTTTCGACGCGACATTTTTTTTTGTTTTACAAAAGTTTGGCTGTTATCACCGTATTATCAATTATCATATCACCGTTATTCATATACAATTTTTGCTGATACTATCGTATTATCAACACAACGTTTTTACCAAGTTCTGGCTATTACAACTGATTACTTATATACAATTTTTGCTGATATAATCGTATTTTCAACGCAACATTTTTACAAAATTTCGGAATATTGCAACTGATTATTTATATACAATTTTTGCTGATACTATCGAATTTTCAACACAACATTTTTACAATATTTTTGGATATTTCACCTGATTATTTATATACAATTTTTGCTGATGCTATCGAATTTTCAACACAACATTTTTACAATATTTTTGGATATTTCACCTGATTATTTATATACAATTTTTGCTGATATTATCGCCTTCTCAACACAACATTTTTACAATATTTTTGGATATTTCACCTGATTATTTATATACAATTTTTGCTGATACTATCGAATTTTCAACACAACATTTTTACAATATTTTTGGATATTTCACCTGATTATTTATATACAATTTTTGCTGATGCTATCGAATTTTCAACACAACATTTTTACAATATTTTTGGATATTTCACCTGATTATCTATATACAATTTTTGCTGATACTATCGTATTTTCAACACAACGTTTTTACCAAGTTCTGGCTATTACAACTGATTATTTATATACAATTTTTGCTGATATAATCGTATTTTCAACACAACATTTTTACAAAATTTCGGAATATTGCAACTGATTATTTATATACAATTTGTGCTGATACGGTCATATTTTCAACTCCTTATTTACAACAACTGGTTTGCTATTGCTGCCGAACTGACCACGCACCAGTGGATTATCCGTACATTTATTTTTTTTGTAATACCATACCTGTTGGATGAATCATCACTGATGGAGGGCTAAGGCCGAAGGACTTGGACGACTGGAGGATTAATCATGGGGTGAGTGGACTTGTTTTATTACCTTTATTTTTTCTTTGCTGTATAAGGTAGAAGTGGGAATGTGTGTGACAGGGCGAGTCAGTGATTGAATGTCTGGGTGAATGTTGGTATGTGTGAAGTGTGAATGTGTGTGCGCACGATAGTATGCGTGAAGTGTGAGTGCGTGAGCGTCTGAGAGTGATTGTGGAGGGGTTGGACGTGTTGATCGTGGGTCTTTCGCCAATGGGGTCGCCAGAGTCTCTTTTTTTCACACTTGTATTTTTTTTCATTTCTGCAAATTTTCGTGAATAGCGTACATGTCCGTATTTGTGCTGAAGTAGCAGGGTTACTTTATCGTTCCCATGGACTGAAGCTAGTTTGGGGCTTGTCAATCAATCTCGCTAGGTACGCTTCCTGCTATGCCATTCTCATTGGTTCGCCAATGGGAAAGCGCTTCATTACAAATTGGCGCCCAACGTGGGGCTGCTCTAAGGGTCCCTACAGCAATGTAGGACTCTGGAGGAGTCCCTCCATATTGTCAAAAACTTTGAAAATTTTTTTTTGAAAATTTTTTTCTTCAAATTAATGTTATTTTCCACCATACTATAGTTAGAAGACTCTGGCGGCGTGGAAGCAATTCCCTGCTTCACACGCGCAGGAGCAAAGGAAGTCTGAGATCCCTCAGACTTTTCTTTGATGGGGAGTTGCGTCCCCACGCCTCCAGCAATATTCTCCTCTTTTGTACTTTTTTCTAAAACGCAAGGGTGAGAATGATTCTTCGGGATCATTCTCAATGGGCTTTACAAACCCACGGACCCTAGTAACGGCTGGGTTTCTTACTGGCACAGGGAATGCCAGAGGTTTCCAGATGCCAGGCTTAGATATTTGTGAAATGGTGTATACGCCTATCACATCCGGCCTGGTCATCTGGTTATGCTCTGGGTTCGCTGTGGCAGCGAGATTCTCAGCTGGGCTAACGACTCCATAACGTTAGAGTCCCCTCCCTGGAGCGTTAGCACCCTATGATCTGAGTTGTCCGGTTCTCGCGAATGATACTGGGGAACATCTTCCAAAGCAGTTCGATATCAACTGCTGAGGGAAGATGTTCGCTCAGCCTTCATGTCGTGAGTTAATTGGATTAACTCAGATCATAGCACCTCCCCGTATGTTTCGTCGTTCTGGATCGCGGATGAGGGGTGTCGGTCGATTGAATAATGGTGCAGAGGATTTATCCTCTGACCATTCCGGCGACACTTGTCATCCGGGTGACAGGCCGACGACACCTACCCCAATCTTATTCCTGTCTCACCCTACCTTCTCCCATCCTTATCCATCCCTTCTTATTCCTTTTCCTTTTCCATCCCTATCCTGTTAACGTAGCCTATTTTAACTTTTCTTTGGTCCCAAAAATAAAATAAATTAAAAACAATCAACCAATAAAAATGAAAGAACGGCGATCACCACCTTCAACCCCAGTGCGATGAACACCCCGTGGTTGGTCCGTCCGTCCTGTGTCCGTCAAAGAAAAAAAAAAAAAAACATAAATAAATAAATATTTATATATATAAATAAATAGATGGTTAAATATAACTGCTGATAATATCAGATTCTAATATTTGTTTTTATACACATTTTAGGTCTGACCAAAACATTGCAAATATAAATTCCAAGAATAAATAACAGAAAAACAACAAATATAAATTCCAAGAATAAATAACAGAAAAACAAAAAAATATAAATTTCAAGAATAAATAGCAGGAAATAAATCAGTATCCAGCATACATCACAGAAGACTTCACATCAAGATTAACTAATAGGACGAAGAAACAAAACAACAAGTATCTAGAGTTAATATATATTTAGTATTAGATTTATTTTGCATGATGCATTAACTTATATTTGTTGAAATTTTTTTTATATCTCACTTTCTTGTCGAACCGGTTGTGATAGGAACGAATTTTTTTTTTCTCTTTCGGTTTTGGTTTGCGACCTTTTTTTTTGGAGATTCGGGAACCCCCAGATCTGCCCGGAATTGGGTCTGGAAACGTTTTCACAATTGCCATCTTCTGCCATATTTGTAGTATACCTTTTTTCTCAAATCTCACCGTTTATTTTTTTTTTATTATTCTGTTCATATATCAGCACCTTGGAAAACAGTTGTAAATAGTAATAAAATAATATCAAGATAATAATCAATCTGATTTAATATAATTGTCGAATTGGAGGAAAATATTGCGCAGCTGTTTGAGGTTTGAAACGCTAAACTTCCATATACTTTTTTAAATTCTGCCTTAAAATATTCAAAGTGATCAAATATTGGAATAAAGTAATCTTTTCTGTTGATAATTAAAATTGTTTATTTGGATTCAAAGTTCACATCGATAGTGTAATAATTTTCGTTTCGCTCTCCATATACGTGCATTTATTGATCTGGTCCTGTGCGGCGGTTTGAGTATTCATAATGTCTGCCACTGATAAGATTGACGTTCTGGATAGGTTCAAATTTCAACAAAAAAAAAAATGTCAGTCTTAAAAATTTCCAAGTTCAAAAGATCAAGTTGTTGATTTTGTTACGATGTGTAAAAGTTAAAATATGATAAAATTTATGATGCTGATGATAGTAGAAATGAATCAATCGATTCACCAAATTCTCAAATAATTGACAACCAGAAATTCTGTCAGTGGCAAGTATATTGAATCACCTATGAATGAATTTAAGAAAATAATTGATAGATCTATTGCCGACAATAAACTCAGACATCGTCTACCCTTGTATTCGCAGATAACCTAATTTCAGGCCAGGTAAAATACTGGCTTGTTTAGATATTGAGATTCCTCCAGGGGGTGAGGTTTGGAGATTGTGGTTACCCGAGGAATGCACTGACGAGTGTATTGCAAGGGCCCACAGTCCACCAGCTTCATCTCATGGGGGTTTCGCAAAAACAAAAATATTGTATTCTGTCGTAATATTATTTTGAGCGATGCAGATAAACTGCAGACAATTATCTGTAGCGCTCTCACAAAGATTTGCGAAGCCAAAGTTTGAAAGTTGGTAGGTAGCGCTGCTTATCAGCTGGAAGACCTGGCTTCCCAAACGAAGAGGTGTCTACCATTCGAAGGACAGTCTAGCTTAAGGTCTGAATGGTATATGTTTATTGTTGATTCGCCATCTCTCATTTATATTGAAAATACAAATATTTCAAGCAAATATTATCCTCTGGACATTTCTCGGCTACTTGACCATCAATAGGTTGAACCTCTAATAATTTGCGAGGACGTTCTTGGACTTTCGCTAACGGCTTTTCACGATCATGGTTTCATCTTTACATTCAGCTTTTAAGTAATGAATTGTATTTTTTTTTTGAAGATTTATTTTTGTATGATATTGAATGGAATCATCACGGATTCTGCTCAGTTCTATTTCGCTGCAGTTTTTCATTCCTGAGGACATGCTTCTGGTTGCAGACGTTTTTTTTTTCGGAATCATTCGGTTTGGGTTCTAAATTTCTAATTTTAAAATTTAAATTATGTAATAGCCCGGCTAGCTTAGTCAATAGAGCATGAGACTAGTGAGCTCAGGTGTAGGGTTCGAGCCTGATTAATATAAGAACAGGAGTCTTGGTGTATGTATCATTAAAAAAGTAGGTCAATTGTTACTTCATTCTCAAGTTTGGTAGTAAATTGGTTTGGTTTATTTTTTTTTTGTGACTTTAGAGTCTCGGGATCCCCCAGATCTGCCCGAAATTGGGTCTGGAAGATTTTAATTATCCACCGCTTGCAATAGAGTAGAATACTGATTTTATCGATACCCCTTCCAAAAGTTTTTTTGTATATTCTTAGATACTTTGTTACTTTGTTTCTGCTAGGACTGAGTTTGTAATACTGATCGCCTTGATTGCTAATCTGTGGTACGTCGAGGTGCTTCACCAAGCTAATATGTATATACAAGGTCTATTGGCGACCAGCCTATGCCTTTTTCAACTTCTTTTTTGTCGTGAGTGTTCGTCCAAAAAGCATTTGTTCTGTAATGGATAGTCTGGCATAATGTCAGCACGCAGTGTATTACATTCGCAGTTTCCTTAGTTGTTGTTCCTTATATTGATCTGTACCACTTGTAATAGATTCTCAGCCCTTCGTCATCAATAGTCATATTTCATGTAGTTTCCTTAACCCATAGTTTCCTTACATTTCTCAAAATCTACTAAATCTGCAATAGCCGGACAAACGTATGGGAGAAAGAAAATTGCACTAATTACCTTGAATTATTTATTCATTGATATAACACAATATTGGTTAATTTGAATTAATTAATAATTTTCCTTAATCATCATCCGTATAATCACTAAGAATTAATCAGAATTTAATCTTACAACGCACTAAAATTGACGCGCGTTGTGCTTCCATTCGATTTTCCTCGCCTCACTACTTGAGTTTGAACTTTTTTTGTTTCAAAACACAAACCGTAATGAAATAACGAAAATCTCAAAACCTCACAACAGCTACGTGTATTTTGTTTCCAATCGTCAACATACAACGAATTACTATTTCTGCTTGGTTAAACATTTGATTTGTCTTTGTATGAGTGTTTTGCTTTAAACAATCCTTCCGTGATTGATCTGAGCTTCACGGTATTGATATTGCAGAATGCAGTTATTAAATGTCTAAACATCACTATATTGATCGAATCTGTATTTGATTCATTTTGAAATTCAATTATACGTGCTATGAATGTGTCGGAAATATTGGGGATCCCAACCTTATTTTTAGTACAATATTATCAAGTAGCAAACGGTTTTGTGAACTATAATAAGTTCCCAATAATTTGAAAATCTGATGTAAATTAATTATCTCTCATCTAAATACTTTATTCGAGTTATTGCGAGATTAAAAATTTGACTATATAATGAGCACGGTAACTTATTCTTTCTCTTAGTTCTATTACATTTATTCGGGCGTTTGACGTCTCTTTGGATTTGGTGGAGATTGTCAATGTGCATGTTTTGTTTCGGAATATAAAAAAAAATTATCAAATATTCTAAAGTTAAATTCGGTGTTAGTTCTTTGTTTTTTTTATGTGGGTACGTAGTCCTGCAATTATTTAAAAAAAAAAATTGTTAGATCGGTCGAATCAAAACAAGAAATATAGTGCTACGTGTGAATAAATGGTTGACTTCATTAGTCTCCGCCATAAGTGGAATTTAAACCACAAGAAAATATATTTTTATGTTTGTGCCGTTTTTCTTTGTCTACACTAAATCATAAGAAATCAAAAAAAAAATGTACTATCGGTGTAAACCATGAGTTTTGCGATTCACTTCAGTGGATCTTCGTGTTGTCAGACTGTCAGATTTATTTTAGCAAAACAACATGTGTTATTTTTCTTTGTTCAAATTTGAAATGTTGTTTAAAAGATACAAAACAAATGAAATGTGTTAGTATTCTCTGTGATAACTAAATCTGTGATAGTTAGTAAAATTTATTAGAATAACCAATTATAACAAAAAATTCAAACCCAGAATTCCGGGAATATCTGTGTAGGTGATGATGATTTTCGATCGCATCCACGAAGATTCAATGAATGTCATATCCAGGTAAATTAATAGTAAATTCTTAATTGCTAAAATCAGATTATAAAAATCTAATTGCTTGTCTGACTAGTGAATCGGAATAATCATTTTGGTTACCCCCAAAATGTTCTGTGATAATTAAATAACCGAACAATATATCTGTGAATTAATATATGTATATAAGTTAGATGTGCGTCTTGTTATTTTCCGTTATCACTAAGGAATAATGACGTAGTCGCCGTTAAGTTAATTTAGCGCAATTTTGATAAACAATTAAGTTATAAAATAAGAATATATTGAACTTAGTGTGTAGTGGATAAATGCCGTACATTTTGTGTAAAATCATAAATATAGAATTATAATGAATTGTCAAAATCACTTGCCACGATTTGAATTTTTATTTGGGGTAGAAGGTCATTGATTGAATTTCAGAAACAGAAGTAACGATCGAATCTACAATTAAGTCAACTAATTTAACTATACCTTAATTACTCATGGGTGAATGAAATTAGTTTCAGCATTGCCAAGGTGATATTGTTAAACTTGTATTGGGTAACTGATCACCGCTAACTGGTGAATCATACTAAAATATAGAACCGTGTTGAATCACACAATTTTTCTGTGAAAGGGGTTCTCGGTCGAGTAGAACTTGATTGTTAGCTGAGCTAAGTGAATTCGCACCGCATTACCATAGAAGGAGTGGCGAATCTTGTGGTCGTTGGAGTTGAGAGTGTGACGGATTGGTTTTGGGGAGATATGTATGTCTTGTGCACTATGCTGTGTTAACACTTGCCTGCCTAAAAGCTGCAACTGGATTTGGCCACCTTATTATTAATAACTGTTTCTAACTTATATCGGCCATTAACTGAATCAATCAGTCACTTATGTTAACATCACCAAGCTACAATTAACCCGTATTTCGACAGTATTTTCGACGCGACATTTTTTTTTGTTTTACAAAAGTTTGGCTGTTATCACCGTATTATCAATTATCATATCACCGTTATTCATATACAATTTTTGCTGATACTATCGTATTATCAACACAACGTTTTTACCAAGTTCTGGCTATTACAACTGATTACTTATATACAATTTTTGCTGATATAATCGTATTTTCAACGCAACATTTTTACAAAATTTCGGAATATTGCAACTGATTATTTATATACAATTTTTGCTGATACTATCGAATTTTCAACACAACATTTTTACAATATTTTTGGATATTTCACCTGATTATTTATATACAATTTTTGCTGATGCTATCGAATTTTCAACACAACATTTTTACAATATTTTTGGATATTTCACCTGATTATTTATATACAATTTTTGCTGATATTATCGCCTTCTCAACACAACATTTTTACAATATTTTTGGATATTTCACCTGATTATTTATATACAATTTTTGCTGATACTATCGAATTTTCAACACAACATTTTTACAATATTTTTGGATATTTCACCTGATTATTTATATACAATTTTTGCTGATGCTATCGAATTTTCAACACAACATTTTTACACAGTGGAGAGCTGGGAACCACAGTGCCCCAAAACCCACCTTGCCCAGTTATACCCCAAACCCCTCGGTTACATATCCACCTCCACAGGTAACCAGACCCCGATGGAGGAACCCTACGAAATAATGTCAATTGCTTCTTCAGATAGTTTCTTTTCCACAAAATCAGTGTCTGACTCCGCAAATGTTACCTTAGGTGCTCAAGCAAAGAGCCAATCTTGTGTGGAACTGAAAAAAGATACAACATTTAAGCTAAAATCAAACCCTCGTAGCTTAAAATCGCGGTCAAGAGTTCAAGCATATTGGAGAGCAAGGCATAATATTAAATCCGATATACTTTCTTCCATAATACAAACTGACTTAACCGATAACCGTCCCTACGCAGTGATAAAAATCAATGAAGTTGAATATAGTGGTCTGTTGGACAGTGGTGCGACTATTAGTGTACTCGGTGCTGGGTCTGAAAAATTTTTGAATAACGCAGCCGCAGGATACCATGATTTCCCCACTTTTATTAATACAGCAAGCGGGCATGCTCAAAGGGTTTTTGGCTATATTAATGCCCACATTAAATTCAACAATCAAGAACGACTGATGAAACTATATATTGCACCCTCACTGGGAATAGATTTCTGGAATTTGTTTGGCATTACTCCAAGTCTTTCTTCGCTTATGATCAGTTCACTTTTTACGTCTGCTAAAGATGCCGTTAAATTACATAGTCTAGCCCCACCAGATCAATTAAAGCTTGATAACATCATTAACTCGTTTCCTTCATATGCTAAGTTAGGTCTTGGCAAGACTAACCTAATCGCACACAGAATTGATGTTGGCTTGGCAAAACCAGTAAAACAGAGGTTTTACTCAGTATCACCAGTAAAGCAAAAACTGCTTTACGACGAGCTAGATCGGATGCTTTCGTTAGGCGTTATCGAAGAAAGCCAGAGCTCATGGTGCTCGCCAGTGACATTAGTACAAAAGGCCAACGGCCAGATACGTATGTGCCTAGATGCCCGTGAAGTGAATAAAGTCACCGTCAAGGATGCCTACCCATTACCTCTCATCGATGGATTGCTGGGTCGATTGGATCAAACTCGCTATATATCGACAATAGATCTTAAATTTTGGCAAATACCTCTTGATCCAGCATCCAGAGATAAAACCACGTTTACGGTCCCTGGTCGCCCTTTATATCACTTCACTGTTATGCCTTTTGGGTTGTGCAACGCACCCCAAACAATGTGCCGACTAATGCACCGAGTGATTCCATACAGACTTCATGACCGTGTGTTTGTCTATTTAGATGACCTATTAATAACGTCTGCTACACAGGAAGAACATTTGAATCTACTCCAGGAGGTCTCCGGTTTATTAAAACACGCTGGATTGACTATAAATATTGAGAAAAGTAAATTTCTCCTGAAAGAAGTACGGTATCTTGGTTATTTGGTGGGAGATGGATGCCTTCGTACCGACCCTGAAAAGATTAAAGCCATAGCAGAGTACCCAGTCCCAAAAACAATCAAACAGGTAAGACGCTTCATGGGGATGTGTGGATGGTACCGTCGTTTTATTAAAAACTTTGCAACAATTGCATCACCACTAACTGACCTTACTAAGAAAGGTATAAAGCTAAAGTGGTCTGACTCAGCAGACGAGGCTTTTGAAAAATTAAAACATACACTCACAACAGCTCCTGTTTTGGCAAATCCAGACTTCGAAAGACCATTTTTTATTCAATGCGACGCCAGTGCTACTGGTATAGGAAGCGTGTTGTTCCAACTGGATTCTGACGGAAGTGAACGACCGATATCTTTTATCTCACAAAAGCTTAATGCGGCCCAGAGGAATTATTCCGTTACTGAGCTGGAATGTTTTGCAGCTGTAGTGAGTGTTAAAAAATTTCGTGCTTATATAGAAGGATATAATTTCACTATCTTTACCGACCATGCAAGCTTACGCTGGCTGATGTCTCAAAAGGATTTGTCTGGACGACTCGCCCGCTGGAGCTTGAAATTACAGGCTTTTAATTTTCAAATCGGCTATCGAAAAGGTTCTGTTAACGTTGTGCCAGATGCACTTTCTCGTGTTTATGGTGATGACTCAGGTGTCGTTCCGGCTTTAAATCCTCAAGCCATTAAACCTTACCAAACGATCAATATTGTTAATTCAGTTTGTATGGGACCGCTTTCCATAAATCTCGATTCACCAGCATTTAATGAGCCTGAGTACAAGGAACATATAGAAAGAATTCTAAAACTGGACCCAGGATCTCATTGCTACCGTGTCCAAGAAAACAAACTATTATTTAACCCTTCCTTCGGCCCGCGATATGCCGAAACGGATATTCCTACCTGGAAGCTAGTTGTTCCTTCGCAATTAACGATACATTTAATAGAACAGGCTCATGTACCACCATCTTCAGCACACATGGGTATAGTTAAAACTCTTGACAGGCTTCGAAGACAATTTTATTGGCCTGGTATGGCTAATAGCGTAAAAGAATTCATCTCAAACTGTGAGACTTGCAAGATGAACAAGCCTCTCAACTATAATACCAAACCTGAGATGGGTCACCAAGCTGTTTCTGATCGTCCTTTTCAGAAGCTAAACATTGACTTAATGGGACCATATCCTCGATCAAAGAAGGGAAATTCTTATATACTGATTATCTTAGATCATTACTCAAAGTTTATCATTTTAAAGCCACTCAGAGAAGCTTCGGCGTCCCTTATTTGTACTTTCCTAGAGAATGACGTGTTTTTACTATACTCAGTCCCCGAGATAATAACCAGTGATAATGGCAAGCAATTCACCTCTAAATTATTTCAAGAAATCTTAGATAAGTACGGCGTTCAGCATATACGTACTCCAGTTTATTCACCTCAAAGTAATGCATCCGAACGAGTCAATCGAACAATTTTATCAGCTCTTCGTTCATACCTTAGTGACACTCGTCATAATGAATGGGACGTACATTTACAGGAAATAGCTTCGGCTATACGCAACGTTATTCATGGCGCCACCAATTTCTCTCCTCATTTTCTAGTCTTTGGGCAACACATGACATTACATTGAACCGAATATAAACTGCGTAGATTGTTGTCACCAAAAGATGAGAACGAAAACTGCATTCTTTCTAAACAGGACAGATTGAATTTGATACGAAATAAAGTTGGTCACTATTTGAAAACTGCATACGAACGATCTGCTAAACATTACAATTTGCGAAGCCGAAACCGAGAACTGAGTGTTGGGCAGTCCGTTTTTGTTCGTTCATTTGCACAGAGTGATAAAAAGAACAAATTCAGTGCAAAGTTATCTGCAAAATTTATTCCGGCTACGATTGACTCCAAAGTTGGGAATGTAGCCTATAAACTCAAGGATGTACGTGGAAAAATAATGGGAACATTCCACCTAAAAGATATTCGGTCCTAATTTCAGGTAAAGCCCGGCATGAGACTTTTCAGGGTGTGGGACGTCCCCACGACTTGTAACCGTCGTTACAATTTTCAAATATAACAAATTAAACATCCTGAAAGCAAACAAATGTTACAGAAAAGGTACTAACAATATGCGATCTATTGTGTAAACATAATAATAATTAAAATATTTCTCTTGATATCATCTGATTAACTAACTGTAATGTTGGAATTAAAAAGAGAAGTGAAGGGAAAAACAAACAAAAATATATTTTTACATTTTCGATAGTTATTGATTTTTGGAGATAAGTTGATCAGTTCAATTTGGAACCCTAAAAAGTGAAGTTGATTTTTCTGGAGTTGAATAAGTTTTAATTTTTTATTTAAGAACACAAAAATTTTGATGCTAAATAGTTTTAGATCTTTGATATAGATAAATAAGTTGATTATTTTAGAAGTAACATGTACCAGTTCATGTATCATAGTATCATAGTTAGTGTTATCCAACTGTTTCTTTTGTAACCGTATGGATATTGTTCATCATTTGTTCAATCATTAAATTAATTCAGAGATAAATTTATCTATTGGGTTCTCATTTTAATTGAAATCGACTGATAATTATAAGTGGATTAGTACTGGCAGAGTATTTTGATTATTATAAATTTTTTTTTGTTGAAACAATTGATTGAAACAATTAAAAGAAAAACGGCATCGGCTCGATTATCCGTATGGATATTGTTCATCATTTGTTCGTAAATACCAAAGCAGTGAATTAAAAAATAAGGAAATAAGCAGCTGAGCGAAAATAAATTGTGTTTAAAGAATCATACAATTTATTCGGAAATAAATTTACATATTTGGATTTCATTTTTAATTGAAATCAGCTGATAATTATAAGTGAATTAATACTGGCAAAGTATTTTGATTATTATAAATTTTCTTTTGTTGAAATAATTGTGTAAAAGAAAAAAAATGGCGTTGACTCGATTATTCGAGACGCAGGTTTCTTTTTCCTGTTAACTGTAGAGGTTGAAAATGTGCTTAGAGGTGAAGTAAAAATTGAAAATATAAGTGAAGTATTAATTGAAAGAGAAAAGTTTATAAAAACAAGTTTATAAAATAGTTTAAACAAGTTTATAAAAACAAGTTTATTAAAAAAAAATTTTTAACAGTGTCTGAGAACAAAAAAGAAAAAAAATGAGAAAAAAATGAAATTAAATGTTTCCCTGTGTTGTTGTTCCCCTGTGCATACATAGTTAGGTCTAATTTTAGGAGGTGACGGGTAAGCTAAGAATTTTTTTTGAATAATTTTTTTTATTATTTTAAACATACATTCTCAATAAAACTTATTTGAAAAGTTGATGAAATCAAAAATTTTTTTTGTTTTCCTTTTTTTTATTTTTATTTTATTTTATTTTTTTTTCCTTAAATTAAATATTGGCTAACAGGGGGCCAAAGGTGGGAGTGGTGGTTGGTGGAGCGACGGGTGAGGTGCGAATTCCAAGGTAAGCTAAATGTATATTCCCTAGTTTTAATACCGCTCTTAAATATACCCTCCTGGTTCATCGGTTGACCCACGAAATCAGTTCCCGAAACTTTAGCCGGTTTGCAAGAGAGCGGTCCGATGAAAAAAATATAACCAGGAGGATTCTGAGAACGGAATCAAGGTCATCTTGTTTCTTTTTGTAAACTGGATGATCTTGTGAACGTTACAAATTCAAGAAGTCACATGCGAAATTAAAAGACTGACCGGCTTTTTAGCATAACTGATATAATTTACACCAACAAGTTATACAATAATATTAAAACACCACAAATAATATCTATCTATCTATCTAAATAATTTAATAATTATAATCATAAAACAACTTACCTGAAAAAACAAAGTCTAAATAGGTAAATCCATCTTCTGGCACTGTTTGGTGGAATTTATTAACTTTCACTATTTTGTAAGCACCATTAGAAGAAATTGTCACAAATAAATTTTCTTGATCCATGTTGATCTTTACACTACTAATTTGCAATTGAAACTAAATAGGCAGATTTGTATATGAAATTAATACTGCCAAAATTTCGGTAGATCACACTTTTTCAAAATTTTCTGTTTTAATTTATTTTTATACGAAATTTTTTATAAATTTAATATAATTAGGGTATACAATTTATGCGTTTTTGTATAAAATTTATATGGATGATTTTATAAGTTAAAAAGGAGAAAAAAATAAAATTTAATAATAAATACGATCGTATATACTTTATACTATTTTATTATAAACCTAAATATTTTTAATTTTATATAAATTATCTTATTGATTTTCATATATTTTCTTATCAAAAGGAAAAATTGATTTTAATGCATACATTTTTAGTATAAAAGTAATATACAAATACTATTAAAACTTCTTATAAGTTCAAAGGTTATAAAATCAATAAAAGAAATCTTATGCCAGACCTGTTATACGAAAAACTTATAAAAATATATACCAATATTTTCAACCGTGTATATATAAATATATATATATATATATATATATATATATATATATATATATATATATATATATATATATATATATATATATATATATATATATATATATATATATATATATATATATATATATATATATATATATATATATATATATATATATATATATATATATATATATATATATATATATATATATATATATATATATATATATATATATATATATATATATATATATATATATATATATATATATATATATATATATATATATATATATATATATATATATATATATATATATATATATATATATATATATATATATATATATATATATATATATATATATATATATATATATATATATATATATTATATATATATATATATATATATATATATATATATATATATATATATATATATATATATATATATATATATATATATATATATATATATATATATAAGGTTATTAGGCTTTAATATTATTTTATTTTTATATTAAAAAAAATTGTTTTTTGGTGTATAGCCTATTTAATTAACAAATATTTTAACAAAAATATTTTACATAAAAAACTTTGACCGGTTTCGACGCTTATCCCATCATTTTCAATGAGTCATCTATTAAATGATGCTAATACTTATATTGAAATTAAAAATATTGCTAAATCTAAATTAGAAAAAGAAATGAATGAAATGATTATGTGTTGGGAAAATGAAGGTCGGATAACTAGTTTTGATGGAAAAAAGCTACGTTGCCATAATAGTATTAATGCTCGGATGTATGGACTTGTAAAAGTGCATAAGCCTAACCGACCTCTACGACCTATTGTTAATTGTATAGGTACTGTGACTTATTGTTTATCAAAATTTTTATCTGATGCCTTAAATAAGGTTGTTGGTAAAACTACAACATATATTAAAAATGCTGAGGATTTTAAAGAAAAAATTAAAAACATCTATTTGCCTCCAGGATACTCTCTTAGTTCTTTAGACGTTGTTTCACTTTTTACTAATGTTAGTCGTGAAGCTGTTATTAATACAGTTAGTAAAAAGTGGATGTCTATTAAGAAGGAAAATAAGTTGAAGTTAAAAAAGATAAATTTTATTGAAGCTTTGATGTTGGTTTTGAATAATTGCGAATTTACATTCGATGGGAAATGTTATCGTCAAACTTTTGGATGTCCTATGGGTTCTCCAATTAGTCCAGCAGCAGCCAATCTTGTTATGGAACTTTTAGAAGAGGATATTTTAAATCAATGTGATATTAAACCACCTTTCTTCTATAGATATGTCGATGATATTGTTACAGCTGTTCCGACTGATAAAATTGATGTTTTTCTTAAAGAGTTTAATGATTATGATAAAAATATTAAATTTACTTTGGAAATTGAAGCTGATAATCAATTGCCTTTTTTGGATCTTATTATTTTTATCATCAATCAATCAATAATATAAAAGCCGTAAGTCTATCCTTCTATACAAGCGTAACGGATACCTTATCTATCCTTTAGTCTACAGTTTAAATATAGTTCAAATTGATATATTGGTAGCGCGCTCGACTGATGATCATAAGATTGAAAGTTCAAAACCTGATTGTTGCAAATTTTTTTTTATTTTTTTTTTAAATAACATTAAAATTATTGTTTTTTTACACACTTTTATTTTATTCATATTCATACATACATTTCGTTTTACGATAATGCAGTTTTTAAATTTTTATTTTAAATAACATTAAAATTGTTTTTTTTATTCATAAATTCATTATTTTCTTTAAATAACTTTAAAATTATTGTGCTTTTTTATTTTATTATTCATGAATGAATTCATATAAATAAATAATTCATATATAAATAAAACTTATATAAAATTTTGTTTTTGGATACTTAGAATTATCGATAAAGTAGTTCTTTAAAGTTAGTTAAAAAGTTAAGTTGTCTTTTGTATTTAATTTGTTCAAATTAAAATCATTAAAATCATTTCGATATTTACATTTCGATATTAAGAATAACAACAACTACTATAAATAACATTAAAATTATTGTTTTTTTACACACTTTTATTTTATTCATACATACATTTCGTTTTACGATAGAGCAATTTGATCGATAATGCAGTTTTATAGCATTTTATTGCACTGTCATTTCCCGTTTCGTTCAAATTATTATAATTTCGATATTAACAAGAAAATTAATTAGTTTTTTTACAGGCAGTGCTAAAAATCATATAATAGTGGTTTCCGATAATTATTTGCCATAATTTCATTCATGTGAACTAAATTAAGGAAAAACAAAAACTACTATTTGAGTATGTATTTCTCTTGCAATATAATAGCTTTATCATAAAAGATCGTGTGACGTTATTTGTTTAGTTATTTTAAGTTTTAATAAAAATTAGAATGCATTCAGGGATTTTATTTTAATTCAGTTACATAATACATATATTTATAATTTTTGTTGATGTTTTATTAATAAAACCTTTTTTATTTTGAATTAGTCACAAGATATGTAATATTTATTATGAAAAATAGATCGAATTTTTTTTAAAGGAATAATTTTTACATTAAATAGTAAAGTTGTAGATGGTTTTTATAATAAGTTTATTAAAAAAGAAAAGAGGAAACAAATTGATGAAAGTACATGATTAAAGGTCTATTTCCTCACTTTTTGACACAACATTTCGTAAAATACTAGCGCTATTATGGCAGGACCAGAACCAGAAAATTGTTCTATAGTACAGCGAACATAACAGCATAGAAAAATATAGATTTTTAACAATTTTTAAAAACAATGTAGGTTGAAAACATTTGATATTTTTATGCAAAAAACAGTTTAGGTTATAATATACATGTTCAAACATTAATAATTTAAACCGATTTGATAAAATGAACTTTAAGAAACTCAGTACGAAATTTCGTTGTCATTGTCGATGTAGGGGGTTGTGAGAAAGGTTCGGAGCTCAACGCTAATCCTATATTTAATTTTTATTGTTTTGGTTTATTTTTTTTATAGAACATAAAAATTATTCCTTTTTCATAAAAATTCCTTCATAAAAATTCCATTTACGGCATTTAAATTTTTCGATAATGTAGTTTTTCAAAATTATTGCTCTAATTGTCTTTTAGCCGTTTCGTTCAAATTTATATCGTTGCGATATTAATAAGAAAATTAATTATTTATATGACAGATAGTGCTAAAAATCATAGAATATTTTTTTTCCATCATTATTTTTGCATAGCTTCATTTTCTGTAAATAAAATATAGAAGAAAAAAAGCTGCTATTTCAGTATTTTCTTATTATTATTATTTTCAACCATTTGTCATTGATCGTATAAAAATTTATCGTTAACCTCACGATGGTTTTTGTAGAATTATAGTTAAGCAGAAGGTACACACAGAATAGATTAGAAGAGGTTGGATTATGATGGATAGTATTTAGTAGTTGCATCAAAGCCGGATGAAAAGAGCAAGAGTGTATTGGTGTGCGTAGGGAGGGGAAAGGATGGAGGGGCGGGGGGGAGGGCGGAGCCCGCGGGATACCCCCTAGTTATCCATAATAGTGATGGCTCTTTAAGTACTGATTGGTATCATAAGCAAACGTGGTCTGGCAGATATCTAAATTTTGCGTCGTGGCTTCCTTTGAACTATAAGAAAAATACTGTGTTTCTTTTAGCTGAAAAAGATATACGTCTTTCAGATTTGAAATTTCATCATAAAAATTTTAAAATGTTAACTGATATTCTTCTTTTAAATGGCTACCCTTTGTTTTTAATAAAACGCGGTATTAAAGATGCTATTTTTAAAAATGCTGTTCAAGAAGCTACAACACATGATAATACTTTTGTTCCAGTTTTTGAAAATAATTCTGAAGAAAGAAAAAAGAAATTTGTTTCGATTCCATATGTCAAAAATTTATTTGAAAAAATTAGCTGCTTGTTAAAACAATACGATATTAATACTGTTGGTTTATCATGCTCAAATTTTCAAAATCAATTTTTTTCCAGTCTACAAGATAAAATTCAAAAACAGTTTTTAAGTAATGTTGTTTACCAAACTTTTTGTGATTGTCCTGCAACTTATACTGGCCGTACTACTCAACTTTTAAGCAAACGGATTTATCAGCATAATAAAGATGCCTCATTAAATAACGATAGTGATGTTAGCGCTTTGTCTATGCATTTAAGATCAGCTAAACATATCATAACTATGGACAATGTTAGAATTTTAGAGAGGGAGAATAATTTTAACAAATTACAAATGTTGGAAATGCACGTTTGTGGCAATAGCTTCCAAAATTATTTGAAAAGTTTAACTCCTGCTTTTTGATTAAAAAAAGAAAAGTTGCCTGGAAAAACAGATTGTCAAAAAAATTTATTTTAAATATATTCATTCGTTTTTTCATTTCAATCTATGTTAATTGTTTTTGTTTTCTCTTTTACAACACAGCAGTACATCTACTCTTAAAGAAACCAATAAAAGAAATTAAACCTCAGCTCATCATCTCCATCAAATAAAAACTCCAACCAACACATCAATTGATCAACTTTCATTTCCTGAACCAACGCCTCTAGCAGTCAACTCCATAGAATCATCTCTATTATCAACTAATGCTACTAAAATTGGTGACCCCGATAAGAATCGTTCCAGGTAATTTTTCTTTTTATTTTTAAAAATCAGGAGTTGATTAAATAAATTTTGTTTTATTGATGCAAACATTTTTTTTTGGAATTATATTATAAATATTTTTTTTATCTTCACTCCCGATTTGTTTTGTTAAAGAAATTTTTTTTTTGTTGTTACTTTATCGGTTGCAATCTGCGGCTTGGTTATCGTGAACCAACACGCCTTGGAATTTTTATTGGCTGCAACATTCTTCTACCTCGTTGCCGTCCTCCTTGCCCACTTCAGTAATGTCTGCGAGCGACCCACCCAATTTAATCGAACTTGATCAGGATCAAGCTGTTCATACCTTCACGGTAACACAAGAGCAGCTTGACAAGATGTTAGATGAACGGATGGAAGCTGCATTTGCCAGAATTCAGCTCCATCAACCATCTGCTTCTTCTTCTACACCTTCCTCTTCAAAACCGCCACCTGCAAGTTCGGTTGAAATACTTTCTCCAACATCCACTCCCCAAATTAACGCCATTACCCCAAAAGTCCCTCCCATTTGGTCTGATAAACCAGAACTTTGGTTTATCATGCTTGAGGGCCAATTCTCTCTGGGCAACATTAAGTCCCAGCAAGCCAAGTACGGTTATGTACTTGGTGTCATAACGCCGTCTCTTGCTACGCTGGTAAGAGACATTATTTCCCAACCAGATACGGTAACCCATACGATAAGCTAAAAGAGGCTCTTCTAGACCGCTTATCAAGCAGCCCTTCTGATCGCTTGCGCAACGTGCTCCGCGGTATGGAACTTGGGGATAAAAAGCCCTCACAATTTCTTCGGGATTTAACTGCTGAATCCCAAGGTCTCGTTTCAGAAAAGATGTTAAAAATTATTTGGGAAGATAAACTTCCACAGGCTGTGCGTACCGCTATCGCGGTAGTCAAGGCTGACTTGCCAAAGACTGCTGAGATAGCCGACAGAATTTTTGCTACATTAGTTGGTCCTAATCTAAGTGCGGTAGATTCTCCTGCCGCTCCTTCTTCTTCCTCCAGTGAGGACAAGGTCTGGGCTCTGCGATATCAAGAATTGCAGACCCAACACGCACAGCTGCTGAATGCCTTGCAGCAAAAATCTTCTTCTCACCCTTCCCTCGTAGTCGTAGTAGATCCAAGGATCGAAACGACTACAACAATTTTCGGCATAATCGCTCCAATTGCCCTAATCAATCTTCCGCGCGACCTCGTTCCAAGTCGCGCACTCAAATGTTCGATGGTATATGTTATTACCATCACACTTACGGGGATAACGCACGCAAATGTGACCCCGATTGCAAAATATATTGCCAAAAATTTTCAACTCCAAAAAACTTCTAAGCTCATCACATGAGGCGGCGTGTGATGATAGCTTCTCCAAACTACGTCTCTTGATATTCGATATCAACTCCCGTCAACAATTCTTGGTTGACACAGGTGCCGAAGTGTCAGTTCTCCCCGCAACAACAGAGGAAAAACTCTCGAAGAAATCAGCTTTCACTCTCTACGCTGCTAACGCCACTCCTGTTAGTACATATGGTAACAAAACTCTTACTCTAAACATTGGTCTCAGACGTGTGTTCTGTCAGACCTTTGTTATCGCCAATGTTACCATCCCTATTCTTGGAGCTGATTTCTTGAACAAGTATGGTCTCCTAGTGGATATTAAAAATCGACGCCTCGTCGATCCACTAACATCCTTGTTCACTCTCGCCAAAATCTCCACTTCTCCAACGCTCTCGCTAACAACCATCAATAATGATACGGTTGATATTCATATTCGAAATAGCCTTAATGATTTTAAGGGTATCACTTCTCCTCATGACCTAGCTAAGCCGGTCAAACATAACGTGACTCATGTCATTGAGACTCACGGTCCTCCCGTCGCTTGTAAGTACCGACGATTAGCTCCTGACAAATTGGCCATCGCAAAGACGGAATTCGACATTATGTTGTCGCAAGGCATTTGCCGACCGTCAAAAAGCCCTTGGTCCTCTCCTCTCCACCTCGCCAAAAAGAAGAACGGCGAGTGGAGACCTTGCGGTGACTACCGCTCTCTTAACAATGTCACTATTCCTGATAATTATCCTATTCCACATATTCAGGATTTTTCGCATCAACTTCATGGATGCAAATTTTTCTCCACTATCGATCTTGTCCGCGCATATCATCAAATTCCTATTGATGAGCGCAATATGGCAAAAACTGCAATTTCAACTCCGTTCGGACTCTTCGAATTCGTTCGAATGACTTTCGGATTGCGAAACTCTGCGCAATCCTTCCAACGATTTATGCATTCTCTTCTCCGAGACCTAAATTTCTGTTTCATCTACATAGATGACCTCCTTATTGCTTCTGAAACCTTTGAGGAACACCTCAAACATCTTAGGACTGTTTTTGAGCGTCTTTCCGACGCTGGTCTCATTATCAACGTTGATAAATGCAACTTTGCTAAAACCAACGTTGACTTTCTCGGACATTCTATTGATTCATCTGGAATCAAACCTACTGCTGAACGTGTCGATGCTATCAATCGTTTCGAACGTCCCGAAACAGTTATGCAACTCCGCCGTTTTCTCGGAATGATTAACTTCTACCGACGATTCATTCCTCATGCTGGTGGCAATCAAGCCATTCTCAACGATTTCCTTAAAGACTCCAAAAAGAATGACAAACGTGTCATTCAATGGTCCGAAGACGCCATTCAAGCCTTCGACTTATGCAAGCGGCAACTCAGTGAGGCAACAATTCTTTCTCACCCCTTACACTCTGCCCAACTTGCCGTAATGGTCGATGCTTCCGATAAGGCAATTGGCGCTGTTGTCCAACAAAAAATTAACGACTGCTGGACACCACTTAGTTTCTTCTCTGTGCGACTCGATGAAACGTAACAGAAATATAGCGCTTATGATCGCGAACTCCTTGCAGCTTACTCAGCAATTAAACACTTTCGGTATCTCCTTGAAGGTAGAACCTTCACGCTCTTTACCGATCATAAGCCACTCGTTTACGCTTTGTTGCAGAACCCTGCCAAAGCTAGTCCTCGCCAATTCCGCCATCTAGATTTTATCAGTCAATTCACGACTGATATTCGCCACATTTCTGGAATCGATAATGCAGTCGCCGACACACTTTCTCGTGTCGAGCAAATATCAATTCCAGAAAACATTAATTACGAAGAAATTGCTGACGCTCAGTTCAACGATAACGAACTAAAGGAATTAGTGGACACTTGTCCCACACTTCAATTCCGATACTTTCCAGTATCGTTTGGCAATTCTAATGCCAAAACTATTTTATGTGATACCTCTTCTGGTAATCCACGCCCTTTTATTCCAAAGCAATTTCGTCAATCTGTTTTCAATAGTCTCCATAATTTATCTCACCCAGGAGTCCACAGTTCTGTCAAACTCCTAACTGAAAAAGTCATTTGGCCATCCATTAAAAAGGATGTACGACAAATGGCTCAGAACTGCCTGGCTTGCCAAAAGGCAAAAGTTTCTCGCCATACTCAATCTCCTTTAGGTAACTACCCTTCCACTTCTCAAAGATTTTCCGAGATCCACATGGACATTATTGGTCCACTTCCTACCTCTGAGGACAAACGCTATTGTGTCACTTTTATTGACCGCTATACTCGATGGCCTGAAGCCATTCCTATCTCGGATATCACAGCTGAAACGGTAGCATCAGCTCTCTACTCCAATTGGATTTCTCGTTTCGGAGTACCTTCAGTAATCGTCACTGATCAGGGCTCCCAATTCGAATCCAATCTCTTTAACGAGTTGTCAAAACTAATCGGTTTCGAACGCAAACGAACTACAAGTTACAATCCTAAATGTAACGGCCTCATCGAACGTTGGCACCGAACTCTAAAATCCGCAATAATGGCCTACGACAGGTCGGACTGGACGCGAATATTACCATCAATACTACTAGGTTTACGAACCACTTTCCGTGAAGATTTCCAATCTTCATCGGCAGAGCTCGTCTACGGTACTAACATCCGTCTTCCTGGTGAATTCTTTACCGAAAACTCCACTTCTACTCCTCAATCTG